>JAAQRG010155933.1:0-11655 GCA_011634625.1 Babylonia areolata
ACACACACACACACACACACACACACACACACACACACACACACATTTCAAGTTTTAATTATCATTTCTGTCCTATTGGAGTATGGAAGATTGGTTACATGCCCAGATTAAACATTTCCAAATGCACAACAGCTTCACATAGAAACTGAGAAAACACCAATGTATTTTAACTGTCCAAAAACTATCTAGACAGCATCTGCAAATTTTATAAACTTACATCTAAGATAACTTTTTTGCCTCTTGAGCATCTTGCAAAAGTTTTAAGCGAATATCGGAGACAAATGATTTTTTAGGCACATACCTTTTTCTCAGCTGATCTTGCTTGGGAGATTCCATTATACAATGGGACTCATCCCCAATCACAGACAATTAACAAACCTTACATAACAGTTACTCTTGCGGTATGCTATTGTGTCCTCCTATTTCTATTTCCAACTTATGATTACTACATCGAAATTTGATGAAGCTGATAACATAATTGTCAGGCATTTTACATGTATTTTTCTCTTCCAAAATAACTTTTGAAATTTCGAAAGAACAAACATTTATTACTCGCTTCTAGAGCCTGTCTCCAGGAATTCTGATAATTAACTTTCAGCGCTCTACTGACATCATTGCACAAAGATTCCCTATCTAAGAAGGATTGAGCATCCCAAACACAGTCATACCCTGTTTCTATTAAAATTTGTCTGATATTACTCATCCATTTTGAAGACTCAATACAGTTTCTATATGAATTAAATAATATCAAGTATATTTTTCCAGAATATTTTTCTGTTGATAGCAGTAAGTTAGTCCAGAATCGAAGCAATCTCATTATGGGTGGTGGTTCTGTTGCTGTGCTCACTATCATCAACATTGAGGTTGCTGAAACGATAAAACATATCTTCTAAATCAATGGGAAAGGATGTTTTTCTTTTCATTTAATTTTATTCCATATTTTTATTGCATTGCATTTACTTAAACTTTGTAGTTCTCTGTGCCATTTCTTTCTCCTTGACCTTTTTGCTTTCTTTAAAACCAACTTATAACTTTTACTGACTCTTTTGAGCCTGTCTGTTTTCACTAGTGTTGTGTTGAAAGTTATTGTCTTTAGAATTATCTTTCTTGATGCTCGGAGAATATAGAGGGCGCCAGAGAAACAACAACGGCCAGGGCCACAGCAGCTGACAGTCTAGTTTGTGTTTGTTTACCTTTCAGTTATTAGATATTCTTTGTTCCACTCGAGATGTGTCAAGCTTCTTATTTGTCCGAGCGACAACACAGCAACTAGAATCTCTTCTTTTATCTCTTGTGTTTCACTTTAAAATATTCTGATCAACTTCATTTGGAATCAAACCAACTGCAAAGATCTCTGTATTTTGTCTTAGTACAAATTTGATATGTCTCTAGTGCATCTTTTTCGGTTTGAATCAGTATGTTTGTGAGCTTATCATTTATGACATAGATATCCTCAACATCAGTTGCATCATTTAAAGTCCTAATGTTAGCTTCAGAAAAAAAAATTATAGAAAAGTAGCAGCTTTTTTGTGTTCCCACATTTATACATCATTCTGACCTGGTAGATTTGATGGGTCACTTTTTCCATAACATGGTATGACACTATTATCAGGATTATCTCTATGGATGTATGTGTGACATTAAGTAGCCAGAGACAAGATCAACGGGCTGTGCACATCAGACAATAAAGCATTAATTGGGGAAGTAACAAAATCTTTCATTTTTGTAAACAAAAAAGGGGATCCAGTTATCCAGCCATTACAACTGCACATTCTGATTCTGTCATCCCTCCCCGCTCTTCCATTGAGAATACACAATGAAAACGCTTTACATGAGTCAGTCAATCCATAGCCATAGATATTTGGCCAGCGATTATGCGGATTATGTCTGGTATGCAGCAAGATGAACATCAGACTTGCACGCAAGCTCCATCCAGCCAGGCAGAAACCGCCTAGGAAGCTGAACATCCACCGCCTCCCTATCACCAAGGACGTGCTGCAGCAGCAAATCCAAGCAGCTCTCCAAGAAATTCCTGCATTGACTGATGTAGAAGAGGTATGGAGCACCTTTAGAGATGCTGTGTACACAGCAGCAGCTGACATACTCGGCTTTGTACAGAGGAGCCACAAAGACTGGTTTGACGAAAACGATTCTGGAATCTCCAAGCTCTTGAACACACTGCATATACGGCATCAGGATAACATTTCCGATGAAGACTGCCAGAGGAAGGAGAACCAGTTCTTGCAAACCAAGCAACTCGTACAGAAGAGGCTGCGTGAGATGAAGAACACCTGGTGGGAGAGAAAGTCCGAAGAGCTTCAGTCCACTGCTGATGCTGATGACATGAAGACCTTCCATGATGGTCTCTGAGCTGTGTATGGGCCGAGAGTCACAGGATCAACCCCTGTCTGAGCTTTGGACCAGCCACCCTCCTGACCGACAAGAAAGACATTCTTGCCCACTGGGCAGAGCACTTCAACACCCTCCTCAACAGGGACTCATTTGTATCTGACGAGGTAATTGCAGCCCTCCCACAGCTACCAGTCAATGACTCGCTAGCTGCCCCTCCCACCAAGGCTGAGACCCAGAAGGCCCTGAAGCTGACAATGTCAGGAAAAGCACCAGGAGCAGATGGAATCCAGGCTGACATCTACAAGTAAAGGCAAGGTGCTGACAGACAAGCTGACCGCCCTGTTCCAGTCTATCTGGGAGAGAGGGGAGGTCCCCCAGGATTTCAAGGATGCTTCAAGTGTCCACATTTACGAATGGAAGGGATACAAAACATCCTGTGATAACCACCATGGAATCTCTCTCCTATACATCGCCGGCAAGATCTTTAAAGGCCCACATCATACTGAACAGACTGGTTGACCAACACAGTCATCCCTGAAGCACAGGCAGGGGAACATGTGACATGGCGTTTGCCGTACGCCAGATGCAAGAGAAGTGCTGTGAGCAGAACAAGGAGCTCGACATGGTCTTTGTGGACCTGACTAAGGCCTTTGACACAGTGAACCGCCGTGGTCTGTGGAAGATCCTCCTAAAGTTCGGCTGCCCAGAGAGCCTGATCCAGCTGATTGCATCATTCCACGATGGCATGCAGGCGAGAGTACAGGAAAATATTGACATGTCGGATCCGTTCCCTGTGGTAAATGGAGTGAAGCAGGGCTGCCTCCTGGCACCCACTCTCTTCTCCATTCTCTTCTCTGCCATGCTGATTGATGCCTTCCAAACCTGTGACCGGGACATCTAAATTCAGTTTCGCACAGATGGCAAACTTTTCAACTTGTGGCGACTCCATGCCAGGTCCAGGGTGTTTGAGGCACTGTTGAGAGAGTTCCTCTTCACTGATGACTGTGTGCTTGCTTCACACACCCATGAGGACATGCAGTTCATTATGGACAGGTTCTCAACCTCCTGCAGGTGCTTTGGACTCACCATCAGCCTCAGCAAGACCGAGTCCATGTACCAACTAGCTAGCTCACAGAATGCCAGTGACCCCCCCCCCCCCCACCTGCAATCAAGGTCGATGACACAGAGATCAAGTCAGTCGACAAGCTTTGCTACCTGAGCAGCACCCTATGCGGCAACGGAGCCCTTGATGCAGAAGTGACGCTGCGCATCGCCAAGGCCAGCTCCGCCTTTGGCAGACTCAACAACAGGCTGTGGAACAACAAAGGCATCAGGCTCAGCACTAAAATCAAAACCTACAGAGCTATTATGCTGACCACGTTGTTGTACTGCTGTGAAACATGGACGACGTATCGCTGTCACATTCAACAACTTGAGCATTTTCACCAGAGATGCCTATGAAAGATCCTCGGCATAAAGTGGCAAGACAGGGTCTCCAACCTCCAGGTCCTAGAGAGGAGTGGCCTGCCCAGCATCAAAAGCCTGCTGATCCAGTGCCAGCTACGCTGGACAGGACACGTTGTCCGCATGACAAACAGCAGGATCCCGATGATGCTTTTGTATGGCCAGCTGAAGGAATGCCACCACAAACTTGGAAGACCCTGCAAGCGCTTTAAGGACACCTTAAAGACAAACCTCAAAGCATGTGACATAGACATTGCTTCCTGGGAAACTGATGCCCTTGACCGCTCTCGCTGGAGGAGGATGTGCTCTAGTGGCATAAAGACGTTTGAAAACAAGAGAATGCTGGCCATTAAGGAGAAGCGTGAGCGAAGGAAGCAGGGCTCAACTTCTGGAGATGTTTTCCCTTGCAACACCTGTGGGAAGTGTTGCGTATCCAGAATCGGCCTCTTCTCCCATATGAGGACACACACCGACAGATAAGCCTGCCTGCCTACTCATCCGTCGGACCGACAGGAGACTCCATCACAACTGCTCATCCAAACATTTATTAATCCAAGGAATGGACCTACATCATCACTCAAATGAGGATCAGTAAAATCTTTCAAATTTTTTTTATATGCGTTAAAGTCACCTGTTAAAAGAATGTAACAATCATATTTACTTTGTACATCAAGAAGCCTGTTTTCAAAATCATCAAAACTATCAACACAGCGATACACTGATCCTTCAGCATGGGTGTAAATCACTCCAACACACACATCTTTATCATATCCTGTTGATGATGATTTAGGCTATCATGAACCAAGCCGAATTGTTGCCTTTGTTTGGTAGAACAATTATACCATTACAATATTTTGTAGCAAAAGCAACACTGCCAGAGTGTTCGTACAATGCACATTTTTGACTTAAAACATATTGTATATCCAAGTTCATCAAAAACATTTTCAAAGAATAGGTTGTCTTGTTTATCTGTTTTTGTTTCTGTAGATAAAATCAAATCAAACTGACTAATGTGTGTAACAAATTCTATGAATTTATCTACTTCACAATCCACAGATATTGTTACAAAGCGCATTTTAGGTGAATTAGGGCTACGTTTTTCAACAGTTGAGGTTTTTTAATAGTTTACAGGAAAATCTTTAAGAAAAAAAAAAAATTTCTTAATTGTTTTTTTTTTGTTTTGTTTTTTTTAAGGAGAAATCAGTGGATGTGTAAAATTTCTGCAAATGAGCAGGATAGTCTCAGCATCCTTGAAAGGCTCTTTCCCACTTTTATTCCCTTTTTTTTTCTCTTTTTTTTTTCTTCCTTTTTTTTTTCTTTCTTTTTTTTCATTTTGTTTGTTGTTTCTTTTTGTTCCTTCCATCATCATTTTTCTCCTTTCTGTTGTCTTTTCTTTCTTTTTTTTTTTTTATCTCGTCTTTTTGTTCTGTCTTTTCTCTCTCTTTTTTTCCCTTGTAATCTGTCTTCTCACCATTGTCATGCTCAAACATTTTCAAGGCCATGCAACATTTAAAACACATTCATGGTAGTTTCATGCACAATGTCTGAAAGAGGCGAGGTAGACACTATCTCTCTCTCTCTCTCTCTTTCTCCCTCTCCCCCCCAACCTCCCACACCCTCTCTGTAGGTATTAGTTTTATGGAAGTTCTTTAAGTATGTGTACATTTGATTTTACCACTTGAGTTGTGTGTGTATTTGTATATGTGCTCGGGTATCTTGATAGATATAGATCACATTTTATGTAATTTGAGCTCGGTTTCAAAGATAAGATACAAATTCTTACACTTACCAAGGAAAATCATGTTAAACAGAACAACAACTATGTGAAATAAAACGATTAACGAAACTATCAGGTAACAGACTATGGCCATTTTCTGAAAGAAAACTGAATGTCCCTCCTCTGTCACACCCCAATCCCACAACATGCTGTAGACCCAGGGTTTCATAGTCTACACTGTCCACACCAAGGTGGAACAAGTCATCATGATGATACAGTATTTGTGGTCTAGTCAGCCATCTTTTTCAGTACACAGCGGATCCGCCGGTCATGCGTAGTTGATACACTGTCTGCTGCCTTGTTCTGCTTTGTCATGTTTAATCAGTCAATCAATCAAAAACACTTATTAATCCACATGGAAATTAACTGGTGCAATCATAGGTTTATTGTCAACGCCAACATAAAATGATCATGTGCAACATAAACTAAATAGAGATTAAAACTAGTCAAATAAGTATTCCCAACAGCTGACAATAAACTAAAACAACCAGTCCCCCACACACATTAAGAAAATGAGGTATTGAACATCATTTACAAATAAAAACATCCAGCAAATAAATGCTATATGTAAGTAAAAGAAAATGCACACACACACACCCACACCCACACCTGTACACACACACATGTTAAGACTATGAGGTATTGTACAGCAATATATATATATATATATATATATATATATAACATCTAAGAAATAAATCGATGTATAAGTAAAATGCACACACACACGCACGCATGCATACACACACACACACACACGCACGCACGCACGCACGCATGCACGCACACGCGCGCGCGTGCGTGTGTGTACACACACACATGCACACAACATATATCATGCCAATAAATTCAGTACATTAACATTAGAATATATGAAACCCATTTTTAAAGAAAATATATATATCACTTCTGATCTCCCCCACACAGTAACACTTGCTCATGCCCAGCCACTCAGTCCCAAATGCATGCATAATGTCTGCACCCATGCACTCACCTGCTGGTGAAATTCAGGTGTTGCTGGGGAAATGGGGTGATAAGTGTCACAGTCCTATGAATGAGTGTATTGCATGCTTTGACTGTGTGTGCAAATGGCTGCAGGAATGAATGAATTAATGTAACGAGATGTTCTTGTGCTTGTTTAGCATTCTGGAGCGGAGGTGAGTCAGGTTGTTGTTGATGAAGACCTTCTTGATCTCCTCCAGGGCATGTTACACACACACACACACACACACACACTGGGTTTCCTCCAGGGCATGTTACACACACACACACACACACACACACACACACACACACACTGGGTTTCCTCCAGGGCACGTCACACACACACACACACACACACACACACTCACACTTTCACATTTACACAGACACACACACATGCTTTCACATACGCACACAGTGTTTATCGTCTCATGCAAATGACAAGCACACAGACTAGCACACAAGGTTTTGTGGAGAGGGGAAGGAGGGGCCTGGGGGGTAGCTAAAATTTCTGGTCCGTATACATGATTCAGACCTGTGCACGCTCACTTCCTTGTCAGGCGCTTTACTACTAGGCCAGTGCTTCACTTAGTGGTATATCTTGGTGTTTATATAGTGTGCAGAAATAGTGAGATGGTTTCAGAACCATCCCACAATGATTGAACAGTGGTTGTGTCTTGATGTTTGCATGGAATAGAGAAACAGTAAATGTGATGTTGGTTTCAGAATGAATCCAGCATGGATGAGAACGGGGTGGCTTACAATATCCTGCCTCTTGCCACAGCCTTCTGTAGGGTGAGTTTTTGTCAAGTCAAAAAGATCTTTATTGAGGTTAAAAGAATAGCCTTATACAGCTTTTTCACATCCAGCCCTCAGGTAAAAGAAGAGAAGAAGAAAAAAGTGGAAGCGGTGTTAGGGAAAGCTTGTGTGTTTGTGTGTGTGTGTGTGTGTGTGTGTGTGTGTGTGTGTGTGTGTGTGTTTGTGCATCTCTGTGTGTGTGTGTGTGTGTGTGTGTGTGTGTGTGTGTGAAAGTGTTTGTGTATGTTCATTTGAGTGAATCTGTTTGAGTGTATGTTTTTGCATGTATCAGTATACTGTCAGTGATTGTTGTTAGCATCTGATTCATAATGTGTGCTGCTGCAAACCAGCCATTACATTCATCATTGTTGTTTGTGTGTGTGTGCGTGTGTGTGTGTACAAGGGCTTTTCAATAAGTTCTGAGATGTGACATAACTTTTAAAGTGAGAAAAGAAATTATTATGATATTTGCCACTTTTGCCATAGCATTCACATTTATTCTCAAGCCCATCTGTCTGTTGATTTTTTTAACTGCACAGCAGAATGTATGTTTAGGGTTACTATGCTTCTCAAGGCAACATTGAATTGAGCAGATGTGATTTTCATGAAATAATTCTGTACGACTTTCAAAGGAATGTCCTGGAAAAATTCTTTTTGAGTTTGTCTATGCATTAAGGGAAACAGTTTCCTTTCAGGGCCACAGTTTTCATGTGGAACAAAGATTTTTAGCTCAGAAAACTGGCACTTGAAGATGACAACTGTATCAGATGTTTAGTAACAGCAGTTATTGAGAACAATATAACCATGGCGAAAGCAATAATTGAGGACAGTGCCAGAATTATATACCAGGAGATACAACAGGAACTGGGCATTTCATTGGTAAGTTCAGTTCTGTATGATCAGCTTGGCGTCAACAATTTAACTAAAGAGGTCAAGAGGGTTAGAGAAGAATGGTGTACCCATATGCTGAGGAAATTCAATGGAGGCTATTCAAATTGCTTCCCGGGGGGGTCACTACCTTGTCGTGGTCGGGAGGCTTAGTGGCCAGTGATCGAGCGAGCTATGTCGGCAGGGGCATCAGTGCTTCTGGGGGTTTGCTACTCTAGTCCCAGGTCTTAATTGACAGCCTACATAGCCATTGTAGCTGAATAAGTGGTGGTTTTCGTACTGATGCCCCTGATAGGGCTTCCCATGCCGAACAGGTCGTGAGTGAGGCCCAAACTAAACGTGACCCACTGTCCCTTTCGCTATTCTCTATTCTTTTTACCGCCTCTTTTCTGTCCTCAGCTCCCCATCAAGCCTTCTTTTCCACATTCTTTTTTCTCTGCGGCCTTCTTCAGGCCCGCCGTGTTTGCCGTGCGGCACGACCTGTGATGGAGGGGAATGAGATCCTGGGGATTGAGAGAGCACGCTGCTCTCAACACATCCCTTTGGCTCAGACCTCTCCTAAGACAGGCGGCACACATTGGCCCGTGTGTGTCAATCGGCTACCCCTTCGTGGGGCTGGGTCAAGACTGGCAGTTTGGAGGCTAGTGAGGATAACCCCCGTAGTGCTCGGTTCTCTGTCCCCGGGAGCTGGGCATGATCGGGGGGGTACGTGTTGGAGCTAAGCTGTTAGTCGTATATCCCTCCCGAAACCTGGAAGGGGTCAAGCTGGTGTTCCCTTGACCCTGGCCCCTAAGTTGGACCCCATGGTGGGTGGGTAAGGGAGGGATGAATATACAATTAATAAACCATGACTTCCAAACAAACACCCCCCCCCCCCTCCCCCCCTAAACTTGGCAAAAGAAGGAGACCAGGAACTGATGACTCGGATTCGGAGGTCGGTGAGACCTCTGGATATTGGCCGTCGTGGCTTGTGGTGGAGGGCTCTGCACGGGTGTTCAGTGCTGGCACTTTAGTTGGCCCTGCGAAAGTTCGTGAACCCAGGAAGTAGGGCATGGATATAAATAAACGTGGCTGACAAACAGGCCGCGCCAGCGGCACTCGCTGTACGCTTGTTCGGCGGTAAATCTGCTGTGTTTCTTTCGCGCATCATCTCCTCGGATGGATCGGAAATAACGACTAAAGAAGTGGTTTTCTAAAAAGAACACAAAATAAGCTTTCCATTGACTCCAAACACAATATGTTTTCTTACATGGCGGTTGTTGCGGAACAGCTGAAACATAAATCAAGAAAGAGAAGAGAAGGATGAGCAGAAACATGATTGCAAAAATCGTTAAGTTTAAATCCCTCTCTAAGAAAACAGGCGTTTAGCACAATAACATCGTAAATACACACAGAACATATAGCATGCCTGCATGCAGATTAGCTTACCTTTTGAGTTGTGCGATTTTTCTTGGCAGCACAACAAACGTTTAAATGAACACACTGTAGCATGGTGAGAGTGAGCAGCAGGGGGATGGAGAGCAGGGTGAATGTCTGTCGGCTTATGGCACTGCCGTGCCCTTCATTCCACGAGAAAGACGAAAATTTTTAAGGTAAAAAAAAAAATGAAACGATGATGTTGATAAAATAATGAAATTGTGTAAATCAAATCAAACTGCACTCCAATAATACAACCAGGAATGGCAATAATTCAACTTTCTGTAATCGCTGCAGGAAATGTGTGGATGCTGTGAAAAGGTGGGAAAAGTGGGGCGGGGCTGCGGGGCCGAGTGAAACAAAGAAGGCAGTGTCCCAGTTTGGCGCGCGGGGCCAGAAATACCGCGGCGAATGTGCCGGTCAGTGCAGAGTGCGGTGGGAAAGTCTGGCATTAAAAAATTTTTGACCCAAGACGCTAGACGCTGCTCGGCCAACTAAAGAGCCGGATTTTGTGCTCGGCTGAGCAGCCGTGTCTGATGACGACAAGCCCTTGTCGGCTCTCAGCCCCTTCACTATCCAGAAGGGCTTCCAGCGTCTGGCGGGCTCATTGAAATCTATCAAGAGGCTGAGGAGAGCGGAGCATTTCTGGTGGAGACAGAGTCCAAAAGGCAGACACAGCTTCTGCTCAAGGTGACCACTTTTGTGGATAGGGCGGTGAAGGTTTCCCCTCACAAAGGACTGAACTGTTCAAAGGGGGTCATCAGATGCCCGGAGTTGAGAGGAGTGTCTGAAGCAGAGATCAAGAGCGAGCTGTCCTCTCAGGGAGTGACCGACGTTTACAGGGTGACAGTAAGGAAGGGGTCGGACAGAGTCCCGACCAACACATTTTTCCTCACCTTCTGCTGCCTGAATGTCCCCAAGGACATTCGAGTCAGATACCTGCTTGGTGAACGTAAGCCTGCACGTGCCATCCCCTCTTAGATGTTTCAAGTGCCAGAAATTCGGACATGTGCGGGACCGCTGCAAGGAGGAAGAGGCGTGTGACACCTGTTCAAAGGCGGCGCACCAGGGCAAATGTGTCAGTCCAGCCCGTTGTGCGAACTGCGGAGGCGGCCACCCGTCCTCATCAAAAGACTGCCCCGCCTGGAGAAAAGAAAAAGAAATCCAGAAGGTGAAGACGGAGAAGAAAATTTCTTTCTTTGAGGCACGCAAACAAGTGGAGGCCGCATTGTCTAAGGCGTCTTACGCCTCTGTCGTCAGACCCAGAATGGTGGACGTTGCGGTCCAGACGACGTCCACAGGGACACAGATGGACGACGTGCCTACCTTGATAGAACCGTTGGCCTTGGGTGGAGGCGCTGTATCCACCCCTTCCCATCCTGTACGGCGGTACTCAGGGGCTGCTGGGCGGGAGCGAAAAGCCTCGGGTGGAGGCATGGTGTCCGCCTCCCGTCTACCCCCACCCCCCAGCCCCCCTCGTCCCGCCTCTCGTCTGCCTGGCCCTCGGGCTGGCGGGAGTGGCCAGAAACCCCCCGTACCTCCAAAACTCAAGGAGGGGAGGGTTGCGGCCTCGGCGGGATCGGGAAGAGCTGAGGTGGTAGATATTCCGGCTTGGTTGGAATCGGAGAAATTAAGTTCCAAAAAGGAAGGTAGCGATGGATTAGGCTGCTGCTTTATTTTTTTTAATTAAAAAAAAAAATTTTTTAATGGCAGTGATCCATTGGAACATCCGTGGGTTCTACGCCAATTTCCAGGAACTTCAGCTGCATTGTCGTGCTTTGAAACCTTCAGTGCTGGCGCTGCAGGAGACTCTGCAAAGAGATGGCAAGGTTTTATCTCTCTCTGGTTTTAACTCCGTTTTTAAACCCGCTCAACCGAAGCAAGAGGGATTGACGGGAGGTGTCGCTCTTTTTATATGTAAGTCCCTTTTATACAGTACAGTTCCTTTAAGCACCCCTTTACAGGTGGTGGCAGTC
>JAAQRG010155937.1:0-11616 GCA_011634625.1 Babylonia areolata
TTGAATCACTCCTGCACGCTATGGCGTTTTTGACAGCAGTTACTGACAAATTTCCCAAACAGTCCCACAAGTTTGTCTTCCAGTATTAGCTGACTGGGTTTGATAATATTTGGAAGGTATTTTTGAAGTGTGTGTGTGTGTGTGTGTGTGTGTGTGTGTGTGTTTCTGTGGCCGGCCCCTAACCAGAGCTGTGTGCTGTGGGTTCCAATAGGAAGACTAGGACCACACAGTTGAGGGCCATCCACCTGACGGATGTGTCGAACGGTAATGGTGCTCACATTTCCTGACCACACTGCACACTGAAGTCTGTACAACGCAGCCTGGCTGACGCTGGGATCTGTGGTGAGAGTGCAGTCTTGTCGGGCAGTCCCAAACCTAAACAGACCCTCATAGAAGCATCATCAGTCATCCGTTCATCATCATCGAAATGTGAAAAACAAAGTGACCCCAAGTCTAGGGAAACAACAAAAATAACAAAAAATGATGTCGCCGGCAACACATTTTCTCTACCTTCCATTCCCTAATTTGTTCTCGCCAGTTGAAAATTTGACTCGCCGGTGACAAATTGATGTTGATCAACTTGTTTCAGCTGCTTTATCTGTTTGCTGTCGGTAATGTGATAGCTTATCATAAAAAAAACACTCGAGTTTCGCAACATTGTTTTGTGGAAGGAAGTGGTGGAGAGGGTAGGAGGTAGGAGCATTATAATCTCTGTCTGTCTGTCTGTCTCTTTGTCTGTCTGTTTGTCTCTCTGTCTGCTTTTATCAGTTAGCATTGTGTAAGAAAGACCTTCAGGACGAGGACTGGATAAAAGAAAGCACACCGGTAATGTGGAATGAGCGGAGCATGTTCAAGTGAGCACACGCGTTGATGTGCTCTCTCTCTCTGTGTGTGTGTGTGTGTGTGTGTGTGTGTGTGAAATTCTAATGTTTTGTGTTTATATATGATTTCCGGTTTATGTTTGTACATTTTATGTACTACCCCCAAATATTGTGACCCCGATACACTTGGTAATAAAGATACGATAGCTGGGTGGCGCTACTCAATGGCGACACTGGGTCGTTATGTGGATGAGCATGAGCAAAAAGATAACATGTGAATTTCTCTCTGGAGATAATTAAGTTGACTCGACTTGAAATATTTGATTCTGTTCTATATATTATCCTCGGGAATAAAGAATTTTGCTTTGTCTTGTCTCCATGTCTCATTTTCCGTTTTTCACCACCTCCCCCCCCCCTCTTCTTCACCCTCCAGATAGAAATGCATACAGACTCCACACTTGAATGAACATGACACATGTGAGAATACAGCTCTCTTATTTTTTGTTGACACCCAAAGCGTTCGTTATCGTCGAACCGTATCATGTATGCAAACATTGTCCACCGTTATAAAGTTTCCCGCCTCCCAACCCACCAGTGGGCTCACCATGGTGGCGTGAATATTGATGAGGTGGGTGCCGTGTGCAAAACAGTGACCTACATCTGCACAGCACGCACTGAACAGAGGGTCGAGTGTGTGTGTGGCTTTAAGGGCCCTGCAGTGTTTCCGTTTCCGGGTTCGGTGTGTGGCTGCTGTTGTGTAACACGCTGTTGAACACACAAACACGTGAGACTTAGCCTGCACACACACACACACTGTTAAAGGTCACTAACATACGGTTATAAATTTTGCACTGTCATGCAATATCGCTTTGAAATCCGAAAACAAACGTTTAAAAATGCATGGTGTAGTATGTTGATTCAGTCATGTTTAAGAAAGAAGATTAAAAAAAAAGAAAAAGAAAAGAAAAAAAAAGCACACTCAGTCTGAGCAAATTTCTTCTGCAGCTTTGAAATCTGACGACGAAAGAAATAGATATGGCGCTGCACTGCGGTGATACGGTCTCAACCAGGGACAGCAGCGAGACTGCATTTCACAGAGTGAAACCTGTTATGGCAAAAAGTAATCTCAGTACAATGTAATACGATACGATACAATACGATACTATCACGACATGACATAACACGACACGGCACGATACGACACGACAGACACGATACGACACGACAGACACGATACGTCACGACACGATACGTCACGACACGATACGATACGATACGATACTATCACGACATGACATAACACGACACGGCACGATACGACTACGACACGATACGACACGACAGACACGATACGACACGACAGACACGATACGACAGACACGATACGACACGACACGACACGACACGACACGATACGATACGATACGATACGATACGACACGATACGATACGAAGACCACTCGTTCTAGTGAAAGTGGAAGTTGCAGCCCACGAAGGAAGAAGAAGACAAAGACGAAGAAGTAGTAGTAGTAGAAGAAGAAGAAGGAGGAGGAGGAGAAGAAGAAGAAGGAGGAGGAGGAGAAGAAGGAGGAGAAGAAGAAGAAGAAGAAGGAGGAGGAGAAGAAGAAGAAGAAGAAGAAGAAGAAGAAGAAGAAGAAGAAGAAGAAGAAGAAGAAAGTACTAGCGTTTACATTGTCGCCATGTTTTGTGTGACAGTTTTGTTGGGTGTTTTTTTCTTTTTTTTTCCTTTTTCTCTTGTCGTGCATTCGCACCTTGGGGTCTGTCTTGGTTTAAACGACATTGTTCTTGAACTTGACCTGTCATTTGACCTTGGCCTTGACCTGCGTCTTTGTTTCAGGGTGGGGGAGAGAAGTGTCAGGTGTGTCAGAAAACGGCTTACGAACAGGAGAAGGTGATGGCCGGGGGGTTGCCTTTCCACAAGACGTGCTTCAAGTGTAGCGTCTGCAAACTGTCCCTCAAGTAAGTACACACACACACACACACGAACGTTCGCGCGCGCGCGCGCGCGCACACACACACACACACACACGTATGTACACACATATCAACAGACACACAAACTCGCTTTCCACATGAGTGTATGAACTGAAAAGATTGATTGAATAGATTCTGGAAATCTATATAAGAAAATATTTGATTTAGTTGTTTGTTTTTTCTTTCTAATTCTCGATATCTTTACTCCAAACTGTTTTAATGATTTTTAATTTCTGGAAATCTCCCCAACGAAATATTTTATTCATACTTCGATTCAGGAAATCTCTACCACAAAATATCAGCCACTGTTCCACTATTAAATCTTTCAAATCTAATCTAAAAATATATCTGTTTAAACAAAAATCATACCCCCCCCTCCCAACCCGCCCTACTGTATTTGCGCCTGTGCAGATATCGATGTGTGTGTGTGTGTGTGTGTGTGTGTGTGTGTGTGGTGTGTGTGTGTGTGTGTGTGTGTGTGTGTGTGGAGAAGATGCGGGTGGGGGAAGGAGCGGGGTGCGGAGGGGGTGGGGGTGGGGTGGGGCGGGGGTATGGGATAAGTTTATGAGTTGTGAGTGACGTTACACTGTTTTTAGAATTGTGTTTTCAACGAGTTTGTGTTTTTAACACTTTTCAGTTATATTCATGTGCCTTGCTCGTATCACAAGGCTTAACAATGCGCTTATATATACATTTCTTTTTCTTCTTCTTCTACTTATCATCATCATCGTTGTTGTTCTCGTTATTATTATTATTGTTGTTGTTGTTGTTGTTGTTGTTGTTATTATTATTATTATTATTAGTAGTAGTATTATTGTTGTTGTTGTTGTTGTTGTTGTTGTTGTCACTATCATTATTACCATTTTCAGCCTGAACAACGACACGCAGTCAGAAGGCGTTCATCATTCGTTTCCTGTGTCATTCAATTGGATTTCAGGCACGCACACATGCACTCAGACAATGTAAAACTTTACGTGTATGACCGTTTTGTTGATTATTATGTAGATTATGATTATGATGATGATGGTGATGGTTATAATTATTGTTATTCTTGTTATTGTTCTTGTTGATGCTGTTTCTCTTATCATCACCATCATCATCATCATCATCACCACCACCATTATTATTCTCGCTGTTATTATTATCATTGTTATCACTGACATTATCATCATCATCATTATCATCATCATCACCACCATTATTATTCTCACTGTTGTTATTATTGTTATCACTATCGTTATCATCATCATCATCATTATCATCACCATCATTGTTGTTCTCGTTGTTGTTATCATTATTGCTATCACTATCATTATCATCATCATCATCATCATTGTTATTCTCGTTGTTATCATCATTGTTACCACTATCACTATCACTTTCATCATCATCATCATCATCATCACCATCATTGTTATTCTCGTTGTTATCATCATTGTTATCACTATCATTATCATCATCATCATTACCATCATCATCACCATCACCATCATTGTTATTCTCGTTGTTATCATCATTGTTATCACTATCATTATCATCATCATCACCATCATTGTTATTCTCGTTGTTATCATTATTGCTATCACTATCATTATCATCATCATCATTTTCAGCCTGAACAACTACGCCCAGGCAGAGAAGGTGGTGTACTGCAAGAAGCATTACCAGGAGAAGGTGGTGGCCAAGAACACACAGACACCCGGGGTGCTCTAGCATCGTCCACACCGCCACCCGTCCTTAGTGCCTCCGCGAAATGAGATGAAAAAACCCACGAGGAGAACATCTGTACACTCCGCTCCATTCCACTGGGGTAGTTTTGTCATTTGATGCTTCGTGGGTCACTAAGGATGCCTTCACTCTGGAGCAGTATGAAAGAAATCCATGGAGAGAATCTATAATAACCTCCAATCCAGATGGGCAGTGCTTTGTATGTCATTAAGGACGCGTTTTATCCAGCTAAATATTAATTATTGCTATAGGAATGCTTCGTAGGCACTTAGAATGCAATCATTCCAGATCGTTATTTTTGTTGGAAGAAATGTTCATCCTGGGTCAGTATCGTTGTTAAAAACAACAGCAAAACAAGAACAACAAAACAACAGCACCAACAACTTGAAAGGCTCATTGAGAATACGTTGAACCCAGCCCAGAACCCCCCCAAAATGAATGAATTCGCAGGAAGAAAAATATACATCCTCATTCAGGATAGGTCGTGTCGTTGGGCATAGGGAGCACGTTCACACCATATCAGTACTTTTGTTAGAAGAGGCTTGGCTGGCCGCGGATAATACATTCAATCCAGCTGAATACTGTTGCTACATGTAGCACTGTAGGTTACTTAGAATGCGTTCTCAATCCAGCTAAATGTGGAATAAATAAGAAGGTATGTGGGTCAGAATATGTTCATTCTTGTGTGAAGCTGGGAAGACCATTGGAAAAAACAGTTTACTCAAGAACAAAAGTCTTGTTATTGGAAGCTTGAAGGGCCACTGCTACCTTTAATCCAGCCGAATATTGTTGCTTTGTGGTTCATTAGAATATGTTCATTCACGAACGAAGCTGGTTAGACCTTTGGAAAAACAGTCCCCTGTGGATCGGTATTGTTGCTATGGGAAACTATGTAGGTCGGTGAGAATAAACACGTTCAATCAAGCTAAACAGTATTCTTATACGAAGCTTTGTAGGCCATTAGAATACATGTATTCCAACTGACATTATTGTTGGAAGCTAGGTAGACTATGGGAAAAACACGTTCACATAAGATCAGTGGGGCTATTGTTGTTATAGAAAGGTATGATGATGATGATATCGATATTTATATAGCGCCTATCTGTTGGTCATTCAGTTTCTGTAGAAAGCTGTGTAGACCAATGAATAAAAATCTCCCCCCAGATCACCAATGTTGTTGTAGGAAGCTAGAGTAGGTCACACTGAGAGTACGTTCAGTCCAGCCCAGTACCTCCCCACAGTAAACAGATCCATGAAAATGCACACCTCCATTCCAGATGGATAGTATCGTTTATAGGATGCTTCGAGGGTCATTAAGGACACGTTCACTCCAGATCAATAATCGTGTCATCGGAGGCTGGTGACAAAGAGTATGTTCAATCCAGCTGAGTATTGTTTTATATGAAGTTTTGAAGGCCTGTGAGAACACGTTCAAACGAGCTGAATATTGTTTCAATAGAAAAAAATTGTAGGCGACAGAAATGCATATAATCCAGCTAAATATTGTTGTTTAAGGAACTAGGTAGGCCTATGAATACACGTTCAATCCAGCTAAATATTGTTATTTAAGGAACTAGGCAGGCCTATGAATACACGTTCAATCCAGCTAAATATTGTTTTGATACAAGCTGGGTAGGCCGCTCAGAATACGTTCAATGTAGCTAAATATTGTAGTTATTTGAAGCATTGTAGGCGATTAGAATACATTTACTCCAAATCAATATTTTAGATAAGACTACGGGAAAAGCATTTTCTCCGGGTCAGTATTGTTATAGGTAGCTTGTTAGGTCATTGAGAATACGTTCAGTTTAGCTGATTTGTTTTTAGTGGCAACACGTTTTCTTTTTTTATTCAGCTGAACATAGTTGTTACAGGCTGTTTATAGGTCATTAGAATATATAATTACTGTGGAAGCTGGGTAGACCATTGGGAAACAAACAAACAAACAAACAAACAAACAAACAAAAAAAAAACAAAAAAAAGAGAAAAGGTTCACCCAAGATTAGTAATGCTGTTACTGGAAATCAGGAATACCTGAAGAAATACCTTCAATCCAGCTGAATGTTTCTGTTAAGGGAAGGACCGTGGGTCATGGAGAACTTGACACATCCACCCCTTCAGCCCCCACGTCTCCCCGTGTCTCCCAGGTTGAGAGACTGGTGATGATGATGATCACGTGATGACTACATGTCCATCACTGATTATTGAGGTTTATTTTGTTCGTGTGTTTTGTCCTGTGGCCTCAGTCGCATGTAAACCACGGAGTATATAATTATCGTCATTTTTTCTTCTTTTAAATCTTTATAGTATTTCACGCGCCTTTTCTTCTTTGGTCGAAAAAAGTGAAAATAATGAACAGAGAAAAGGGGGAGAGTAGGGAGCCAACATGAGAGAGAGACAGAGAGAGAGAGAGAGAGAGAGAGAGAGAGACAGAGAGAGAGACAGACAGAGACAGAGACACAAAGAGAGAGAGAGACAGAGACAGAGACACAAAGAGAGAAAGAGAGGAGGAGGAGGTGAAAGAGAGAGAGAGACAGAGACACAAATAGAGAGAGAGAGAGACAGAGACACAAAGAGAGAGAGAGAAGGAGGAGGAGGTGAAAGAGAGAGAGAGAGACAGAGACGCAAAGAGAGAGAGACAGAGACACAAAGAGAGAGACAGAGACAGAGACAGAGACAGAGACACAAAGAGAGAGACAGACAGAGACAGAGACACAAAGAGAGAGAGAGAAGGAGGAGGAGGTGAAAGAGAGAGAGAGACAGAGACACAAAGAGAGAGAGAGAAGGTGAAAGAGAGAGAGGGCCATTACAGTAAAATTATTTGTCGTATCAGTAATGTTCTCACTTGTATGTATGTTTTGGTGGATCACGTAACGTATTGCAATGTATTCTCAAAGGACCTGTTGTACTGCAAGCTCTTGAAGCAAAACATATTTGAGAAGGCGATACAAATAAATAAACCTGAATTTAATTATGTTGTTTTCAAAGGAAGGTAGGTACGTCAATGAGAATAATTTCATGATAACTGTTGTTAAAGGAAGTTGTTTAGGCCATTTAGAACACGCACATACCAGATGAATGTTGTCTTTTTTTCTTTTTTTTTCTTCTTTTTTTTAAGGAAGGTAGACATGCCAAAATGTGAATTCGGTTGGGGAAAGCCAAAATGGCGGAAACGAAAACTGGGCCTCGCCTTTCACTGCTAGACCCCAGACACAGTGGAGATGATTTCACTTCCCTGATGGCTGTAAAAGGCTATGGACCTTATTAACCTTATAACCCAAGACAGGCCATTGGGAACTGTAAAAGGCTATGGACCTTATTAACCTTATAACCCGAGACAGGCCATTGGGAACTGTAAAAGGCTATGGACCTTATTAACCTTATAACCCAAGACAGGCCATTGGGAACTGTAAAAGGCTATGGACCTTATTAACCTTATAACCCAAGACAGGCCATTGGGAACTTGTTCGTATTATTCCAGAACCCAGACAGGGCATTCAAAGCACACTCGTTCTTTCCAGTGTTGTTGTTATAGAAAGCTTTGCAGATTATCGAGGAAAATAATCCAGGAAAATGTTGTAAAAGGAAACTAGATTTAAAAGGTAACAGTTTATGCCAGGTGCAACTGTAACTTCTTTTTGTTAGTTGTCACTTGAATGCACCTGTAAGTTTTTATTTCATTTTATTTTATTTTATTATCAGGTAAATGCTTTTTATACTTTGGATTCATGTATCCAGTTGATAATTGACTTGAGCATATGAATAAAAAGAAATGATTCAAAATATATGTTGGATTATTTAAATGAATGTGTGCGTCACCACCCTGCAGAACTATCGGTTTAGTTTTCTTTTCTGTTCATGCAGAGCTACCCGAATTCCACACAGAGAAACATGTTGCGACAAAAAGAAATACAATGCATTGCAATGTAATGCAATGCAATACAATGCAATATAATACAAGACAAGACAAGAAAATACAAAGGTAGAACGTTTAAGTACAATTGTTCTCTGTCAATTAAGTAACTGATAGTCTGATTTCATGTGAACATGTTTTCGTGGTAAACCAAACCAGTTTTATTGATAAACAATTAAGTAACCGATAGTCTGACTTCATGTGAACATGTTTTCGTGGTAAACCAAACCAGTTATTAATAAACATGCAGATCTTTTCTCCTATTAACGCGTTTTACTCGTACCTATGAGACACTATCCTTTGCTGGCTGGCTGAATATGACAGCAGGATAGATTGTGATCAACACCAGGCAGAACATTGCGTGGCGTGCGCGTCTATCTATCTATATATTTATCTGTCTATCTATCTATCTATCTATCTATATTCATTTTTCGATCGATTGACTGGTCTAAGGGGCTGAACTCGTTCAATTTATTTAGAACTGTTGTCTCCCTTGGTGTGCGTTGACGAAAAGCTGACAGCAGCGTTCAAAGTGGATCTGCTCTGTGCGGTGACAGAGAGAACTGGTCACTGGGGTGACTTGATCAGCAAAGTTCCAGATACAATCAAATTCTTTGGCCTCATATTTGGTATGGACGATAGCAACACAATACCACTTGGAAGTCAGCATTACATGAAAGACCATGCCCACACAGAAACAAAATAATTATAGATAAGCCACAGAGACGTATCTCCATGAAAGAAAACACCACTGAATAAGAATTCAATGAAATAAACGTTTCGCTAAATTCGATTCAACACCTCTTCAGCGACCGTCAAAGATATCGACTCTGGAGATGTTTAATTGATGGAGAGGTGTGTGGGGCAGGGGTGTATGGTGTATGGGAGTAAGTCCACGGTGAAATGGAAATCATCTCCAAAACCACCCATGCCACAGCCTTCACAAAAGTGATTTTTCTTGTTGGAAGTCTATACTTTCAAAGAGATGCGAAGAACGCTTTTTTTCCGATCTTGTGAAGACCTCCTCCTCTTACTTTCTTTCCAACACACACGTGCCCACGGGCGTGTAAACAGCAAATGGAAAACGAATTAATGGGTTGTTGGATGGGGCAGGGGGTTGGTGATGGCTGATTTCCTAACGTCAGACTGGGGCCATGACGCCAGGGAAGGGAGAGTCCATGTGGGAGGGGTGGGTGTGTGTGGGAGGGGGGGGGGAGAGGGGCGGGGAGAGAGGGGAGGGGAGTGGAGGAGGGATTGAAGCTGAGGGAAGGTCGTTCCAACACCATACCCAGGTTCAGTGCAATGCAACACATCTTTATTCATCCAACTTGGAATAAATTGTGCATCCACAGGCTTGTCACTCACGCCACACAACAGCTCAGCTTTCAGCCCATCAGTCTATAATTCTTCTGTCTTCATCTCTGAGACACCGCAAGACACTCCGTTCAACAGTTTCTTGCAGGACAGTTTCACCACGGTCATATGATCTTGTTATGTGACCATACCAGCTTTGTTTTCTTTTCTTAACTGATGACGGCTGGTATTGATATGGTCCAGCACTTGCTCATTGGTGATTATTGTGATCAGTCTGTCACATGTTTAATAGTTTGCGATAACACCTCATTTCCATGGCTTGGATTTGTAGTTAATGCTAAAAATAACTATTTTCGACAAAGGTACAGCGTTCAATATTCAAAGTATTGGAAGAAAAACAAAAAAACAAAAAAACAACAACATGAAATAGCCTGAGCGTGTATCGTGCTTTCTATGTGATACAAATGATCTATGAACGCAATGGCGAAAGATACACAGATTATTTGATATCTACTGTAAAACGAGGTGCAAATAAAAATACAGTACACTGGAAAATGAACATTGAGTCATACTTTATTTGGAGAGATAGACAGACCATCCATCAGTTCCAGTTGTACTGTAAGGAAGAAAAAAACATGTTGTACCATTTGCATCACAGACATGAAGTAACCTTGAATCTTTTTTATTGTGTTATGTAAAAAAGTATAAACTGATGGGTTGGTCGTTGATAAGCAATGATAACAATCGGTCGTTGTTAATTAAGCAATGATAACAACCGGTCGTTGTTAATTAAGCAATGATAACAATTGGTCGTTGTTAATTAAGCAATGATAACAATTGGTCGTTGTTAATTAAGCAATGATAACAATCGGTCGTTGTTTAGCAATGATAACAATTGGTCGTTGTTTAGCAATGATAACAATTGGTCGTTGTTAAGCAATGATAACAATTGGTCGTTGATAAGCAATGATAACAATTGGTCGTTGTTAAGCAATGATAACAATTGGTCGTTGTTAATTAAGCAATGATAACAATTGGTCATTGATAAGCAATGATAACAATCGGTCGTTGATAAGCAATGATAACAATCGCAAAGAGATGTCACACACGATAAGATTAGATGTAAAGACAATGAGTAAATTGTGTGTATTTGTAATTTTTAGTTTCAGTTTCAAAGGAAGTGTCAAAGCGTGCGGACTTATCCATATACGCTGCACCACCTTTGCTCATCAAAACATAAAATGGGGGGGAATATAAATCTGACTTTCACACAGTCCCTACGTGCTGGTCAGGCCTTGAGGGCCTACTTTCACTGCAGAAAACAAAGAAGAAGAAGCTTTAAAAAATGCTAGTCAGTAGAATTGATGGATGGTCTCTCTATCTCTCCAGTAGACAGTCTCTCTATCTCTCCAAAATAATTAACAATACGGAAAAAATGACGTGGTCTGTGCATACCAGCCTGTTGACTGCGAATGCTTTGGGAAAAAAAGCAAACACTTTCTTGTTGTTTTCTTATGGGGAGAAGTCAGAAAACACCACAAACAGTGGCTGGACGTCTGCGAATGCCTTATTTATTTATCGATTTATGTATTTGTTAATTTATTCTTGTTCTTCCATTTATTTAGCTATTATTTTTTAATTTTCTTTGAAAGTCTTGGGTCAGTCTGGGCAGACAAGAGCGTGGCGCTGTGGGTGGTGGTGGATGGAAGCAAACAGTCTCCGGTGTGGCTTGAGAGGCCAACAGGGGACAGCCCCTCCAACACTGCACACAGGTGACTCTAACAGGGGACAGCCCCTCCAACACTGCACACAGGTGACTCTAACAGGGGACAGCCCCTCCAACAC
>JAAQRG010155939.1:0-11686 GCA_011634625.1 Babylonia areolata
TGCACGCACACACACTTTTATTTAACGCATGCGTACACAGTAATTCCCCCCGCCCCCCCCCCCCCCACCCCGCCCTCCCTCCCCTCGATTTTTTTTTCCTACCCTCGTCTAATATCACTTAGTGAAAAGACGTTAAACTAAAGAACGAACGAACGCACTTAGATGTTAAGCAATAACAGTAATAATGATAATAAACAAGAATAAGAAAGAAAGAAAGAAAGAAAGTACGGCCAACCTCCTCAAACCAAAAAAAAACAAACCCTGTGCACACATAGCTCCGAGACCAAACCAAAAAAGAACCAATCTCTCGGTTAGTAAATACGACCCAGGTACACTAACTAACTAACTAACTAACTAACACGCTAACACTGTGTCAGTACTCACGGAAACCGCAGCCCAGAAAGAATCCTCACCTTTCAGTTTCATTCATTCACTGCAACTCCTTAGTTGTCGGTTGTCTCCACGTGGCTGGCGGTTGACGACAAAGAAAAACGAATCCATTAACAGTCAGTCTGTCGAAGCCTCAGAAATTTAATTGAAAAACAACACACAAAAAACACAGAAAAAAACAGTAACAACAAATCAAATGTCCTTCCCCACCGCCCCCAAAAATGGGTCTTTTCCCCTCATCAGTTGAACTTACAGCCTAGTCCACTTTATCGATATCAGTTTCCTCGCACTAATATGTCCTTCCCAAAATGGACTAAGAAGTCCCACTATTTTTGTTTCTCCACTTAAAAAAAAAAAAAAAAAAAAAATTAATCCTGATTTTCTTCAATCAATTTCTGGCTCTCTTCAAGTCCGCGTCTCTCTCTCTTTCTCTTATTCTTCAGCGGTTGATCGAAACACAGAGAGAAGAAGAAGAAAAATAAAAAATACACACAACAAAAGAATTAAGTAAATCAAGTCATGCAACGTGGAGAGAGAGAGAGAGAGTCCTTGGCGAACGCACACCGGCACACACACACACACAGATACACACTGCTAATAACACTTACACCACGCACTGTGAATTCAAAACAAGCCCAGTAGGCCGCATTGTTTGTCTTGCTCTCTCTCTCTGTCTCTCTCTCCTCTCTTTCTCTGCTGTCTGTCTTGTCTTGTCTTGTCTTGTCTTTCTTTCTTTCAGCGCATCAAGACATGTGTGAAATCCACCGAACAACTGCCACAGTTCGTATCGTTTGCTTTCGTTCGCTCCTCCCCTCACTGTGTGTGTGTGTGTGAGTGTGTGTGTGTGTGTGTGCCTGTGTGCGTTTTCCAACCACAGCTACTACCACCATCGTTCTGGGGCGTGTGTGGCGGGGGTAGGGGTGGAGGTTGAGGGGGCGGGGGGGGTGAGGGAGAGAGTTTACTGTTGTGTCTGTAGTGTGTCTTGTGAGGGGTTTGTGGTGGTTTTTGCCCGCGCGGGGTTTTTTTCTTTGTTTTGTTTTGTTTGTTTGTTTGTTTTTGCATCTGTGTGTGTGTGCGTGTGTGTAAGAGAGAGAGAGAGAGAGACAGAAAGACACAGAGAGAGTGAATGAAAGTGGAAGCCCTGTTTGCCAGGCCACTTGACTGGCGCTCGAAGCAGCGTCGCACAGTTTCTTCTGTCGGTTGAATCACTGTCTGTTAGGAAGCGAGTGTGCACACACATGCGCGCGCCGCGTGCCGGTGCATACTATACACGCACAAATTACTTGCCGTGCGCACTCCGTCGCACACACACAAACATGTGCACGCGCATGCCCACGACCACACGCGAACATACACATACACACACGCGAGCACACACATGACACACACACACACACAATTTGCACGTGCGTGCCAGCCTGCGTACACACACGCGCGGTAACGCACAAGCTGACATGTGCACGCGTATGCCAGCCTACACACGCACGCGCGCGCGCGCACGCAATACACACACACACACGCACACACTCGCACGCATGCGCGCAAAGATAGACCTGCAGCAAAGACAGAGTTGGTGACTTGTCAGACAGACAAAACAAAAGCAGAGAAACAGACAAAACAGAAAATGGACGGGATGGGCAGAGGTGGAAATATTTTCACTGACTGGGACAGATATCCCCCCCACCCCCCCTTTTCAGCAGTCATGCTTATGACGCGCGTGCTTCACGGTGTGTGTGTGTGTGTGTGTGTGTGTGTGTGTGTGTGTGACGCAGATGATTTAGCCCTATATGAGTGAGAGGCGATCACAAGATATAATTATGTCGATATCACCGTAACTGGCAATAAGCATTCAACTGTTAACACCATTAATAAGCTACAGATATTTGGACAATACCATTTCTCTTAACTTAAAATCTTTATTATATAAGAACAATGCGAGACTCCTTATAATACCGTCATTAGATGATGCCATCAATAAACAAATAAGGACGTTCATAATATTTCTTTGAAATAAATTTTACGCGAATATCATGCAACACAGGACACTTCAGAACAAAATGAACTTCATCTTCAGTTGAGTCCAGCTGACTTCAGTTGGCCTCAGCTGACTCCTTGCACAAAGGACACAGCTCCTCTGAATGTTTAACATTTTAATAGCCATACCTGTGCATACTGATATCAGAAAAACCAAACCTGAATCTTGTAAATATGAATCGTAAGTGTCTGTCAATATTAAGCAAAAGAAAATTCTCAATTAAATGTGTAGAAGTATAAGTTCTGTGCGAACAGAATCAAATCGCTTGACTGGATATGACTTTCCCAGTTTCGCCATCTGCAGTCTTTAAATGTTGACGAAAACAATCATAATAATAATTATATTTATATAGCGCTGAATCTTGTGCATAGACAAATCAAAGCGCTTTCGCACCAGTCATTCACACGCATGCATAACTCTAAAATTGGAGAAACTGAAGACAAGGAAGAGGCAGGCAAGGGAGGCTATTTTGGGAAGAGGTGGGTTTTAAGGCCAGACTTGAAAGAGCCGGGTGTGGAAACTTGAGGAAGCGAAAGAGGAAGTCAGTTCATTCCAATTGCAAGGTCCAGAGACAGAGAAGGAACGGCGGCCAACAGTCGAGAGTTTGAATCTGGGTATGCGTAAACAGAGTGGATCCGAAGCTGATCGTAGTGAGCGAGATGGAGTGTAGAGGTGAAGGCAGCCACAGAGATAGGAAGGGGCTGATTTGTGAATACATTTATAACATAGAGTGCTGATCTTGTACTTTCTTCCAACATTGAACATTCCATTCTCATTGCCGACTCCTTGATATTCGCAGACGTATCCAGATCCCAATTCACAAAGACAAGTTCGTAAATTTGAAGCCCAGTTTCGTTTTCCTCTACAATTTAAATCATACATGATGTCATCGGATTTCATGTGGTGGTCTATCTTCGGTCATTTTTTTATAATTTCAACCAGTATCGAACGAGTGTTTACGCGTGTCAGTTTGTGAGAGAAACAAAGAGGGAGAGACAGAGACAGATAATATATATATATATACACATCTCTGAGAGATAGAGAGACAGTGTGTGTGTGTGTGTGTGTGCGTGTGTGTGACACAGAGAAAGAGCTTTGTACGTTTGTGTGTGTGTGTGTGTGTGTGTGTGCACGGTGCGAGAGAGAGAGAGAGAGAGAATATGTGCGTGTTTCTCTGTGTGTGCGTGTGCACGGTGCGAGTGAGACAGACAGACAGAGAGAGAGAGAGAGAGAGAGAGAGAGAGAACATGTGCGTGTTTCTCTGTGTGTGCGTGTGTGTATGTATGTGCGTGCACGTGTGTCTGTTTCCGAGTCTTTCTTCACTCTCCTCAGTCATGCCCGCTCCTCGGCTATAGTGAACGCGCCGTCACTGCGCATACATGAGGTCCGGTCGCGCCATGCACACGCATACGTGACACATACACACACACACTGACACACAATTTCTCTCTGTCCAATCACATGCAGAATGATATTCGTTGCTATTGATATGCTTATCCTTGTACCACCACCACCACCACCACGAGATTCTGCCCGCCCCCCCCCCCCTCCACCACCACCCCTTCACACCCCTCCTCAGTTCCCACGCAGTTGTGTATTTCTCTATGGCCGATGTGTAATGATTCTCTGTGTGTGTGTGTGTGTGTGTGTGTGTGTGTCACGCGCGCACAAACACCTTCACACACCCACACACACACATTTATCTGTTACCGTAGTTTCAGCATGTGGTTTGTTTTCAGCCAGTTTCAAACTAAAACGTGGAAACTCGATCCAGACTGGTCCTGTTCATTTCGGCCCTGCAGCGTAGTTTTGTTTTTCATTGGTTGGCACCAGTTATCTTCCCACGTTATTAGGACTCCCCCCCCACCCAACCCCCCACCCTCTCTCTCTCTCTCTCTCTTTTTCTTTTCCCCATGTGCAGGTATGTGTACGCACGTGTATGTGTGTGCACGGCGCGCGCACGATGTTTTAGGAGAGAGAAAGGGGGAGAAACGGAAGGGAAGATGGGAATGTGATTGGATTTCGAGAGCATGACGTCAGTGTATGTGCATGTAAAGATGGGTGTGGGGGGTGTGGTGTGGTGGGGGGGGGGGGTGTGCGTGTATGAAGTTTTACTAATCAGTGTATGATGCGATGTGCATGCATGTGTTTGCGAGCGCCTGTGTCAGTGTATGCGTGCGTGTGTGTATATCGGGGAGGGGCGGGGGGGTGAGTTAGGAGGTGCGGAGAGGGGGTTAATTTATTTTGTGAGATAATCTCACTATCATCTGTAAAATCTCTTCTTTTTTTCTTTTTCTTTTTGAGGCTTTTGTTCTTTTATTTTTGTTATCTCCAAACTCATCGTACAGAAAGAAGTAGACCATGTCTGAAGGCATTATGATTTCAATAAAAATAAAACGATGGAAATGAATGAATGAACGAGACAGAATAATATAAACTTCTCAAGAAGCCGAAACAAACCGCCACAAAATTTATTATTCCCCCCACCATCTGCAACGCCAGAAGAACAAATAGTCAGACACTCCCCCCCACCCCCCGACCCCCTCCCCACCCCCTCCCCTTGGAACTTAAGACGGGACCTCCCACCCGAACAGACAAATGTTACATGTCTGTCTGAGTGTGTAGGCCTGTGTGTGCGTGGCATGACCGAATGACACAGGAAACGAATGATGAGCGCCCAATGGCAGCCCAGCGTCAGTCGGCTCTACCCCAGGTAGACAGCCTGTTGTGAAAAAATGACCTCGAGTGCTTTTGTAAAGCGCTTCAGTACAGCTTGGTCTCCGACCGAGGACAGGCGCTAAAAAAGTATCCATATCAAATCAAATCAAATTAAACATCCAGGACTCACCCCCCACCCCCCTCCCCCTCTACAATACAATGCAATGCCATATTATACAATGCAACACAATACAAATGCGATACAACACAACTGAAAAAAAAAAAAGCAGCATCAGCAGTTCCCGCAGCATCCCATCACAAAAGAGGAAACCCAACATATGTGCAACAGACAGACGTCTTCGTTATACAGACGGCGTGCAGTGCAGACACGGACGGTCTCCAAGAACAAACAAACAAGTCCCGACCCCAGAGTTATTCTGATTCAGGGATGTTACGACGGTCAAGTGCACTTCCACTCCCTCCCTGTTTCCAACTGGCCTTTTTTTTTTCTTCTTCTTTCTTTTTCTTTTCTTATCTTGACGTGATACTCTCTCTCTTTTTTCTTTTTCTTTTATTTCATTTTACTTTATTTTTTGTTTTTGTTTTGTTTTTGTTGGGGTTTTTTGTTGTTGTTTTTTGTTTTTTTGTTAGTTTAGTTTAGTTTATTATTTTATCTTTTTAATTTTTTTTCAAGGCATGACTAAGCGCGTTGGGTTACGCTGCTGGTCAGGCATCTGCTTGGCAGATGTGGTGCAGCGTATATGGATTTGTCCGAACGCAGTGACGCCTCCTTAAGCTACTGATACTGATACTGTCTACTTGCCCTCTCCCATCCCTGCTCAATCCTCGCCTGTCAAAACTATTCCTGTCCCTGTATGGCCAGCCGTGAGATCCTATGCTGAACTCGGATCGAAACTATTTCATGTGTTGCCCAGTTCATCTAATCCAAGACTGTTGGTTCGCGCAAACAAACAAAAAAACACACGACTGTCCGTCTGCATTCCGAAATAGAAACACGTTCGTTCCTGGAACACTTGTCGTAATAAACTCGGCTGCGGCGCGATCACTTTTGTCTGGCAGTTAATGGGTGGATAGCCTCACATTCTGCTCCCGGACAGATCGTCGTCATCACTTATCTAATTGTCTTATCTAATCATGCGGGGGTGATCATGGGACAAAGCAAAGACAGGACTTTTCTACCGCCCTCACATCAGCCCTGTTCGATCAAAGAGTAAGTTTCAGTTTCAGTTTCAGTAGCTCAAGGAGGCGTCACTGCGTTCGGACAATTCTATATACGCTACACCACATCTGCCAAGCAGATGCCTGACCAGCAGCGTAACCCAACGCGCTTAGTCAGGCCTTGAAAGAGTAAGCGATAGGGTAACAGGCGACATGGACCTGCCCCACCCCTGCTCACATTGCAGGCACATCCTGTTGTTTTCTTTCTGTTTTTCAGAGGGTTCCACACACACCCCAACCCCCCACACACACCCCTCCATAGGAGGAAGGTGGCAGAATGGTTAAGACGCTCAACTGCCAATACTCTAGAGAGTCCGTGAGGGCGTGGGTTCGAATCCCGCTCTGGACTTTCCTCCCAAGTTTGACTGGAAGATCAAACTGAGCGTTTAGCCTTTCGGATGAGACGATGAACCGAGGTCCCGTGTGCAGCACGCACTCGGCGCACTGTAACAGAACCCATGGCAACGAGAGTGTTGTCCTCTGGCCAAGTTATGTACATACAAGTGAACGTGGGAGTTGCAGCCCACGAAAGAAGAAGAAGATGAATGTAAAAAGAAATCCACTCTGATAGGTACACAAATATATATGCATTCACTCAAGGCCTGACAAGCGTGTTGGGTTATGCTGCTGTCAGGCATCTGCCTAGCAGATGTAGTGTAGCGTATATTGATTTGTCTGAACGCAGTGATGCCTCACAGAGAAATTGAAACTGAAACTGAAACATACTTTTTTTCTGGTCTTCTGGTCGGGTTCATTTCCACCTTCATCAAGTTCCCCGAACCGAGCACTCAGAAGCCACGTCTGGAATGAAAAACACAGTCAAAGGCAAAGACACAAAGAGTGTGAGCGATGTAAACTAAAAGATTGTTTCAAAAAGAGCGTCAGCAATGAAAACTATATAAAAATTAAAAAAAAAAAAATAAAAAAAACTGTTTCAAAAAAGAGCGTTAGCGACGTAATCTATCAAAAGACTTGTTAAAAATTTAAAAAAATTAAAAAAAAAGAGCGAAAGCGATGTAAACTACCAAAAGACTGATTCTAAAAGAGCGTCAGCAATGTAAACTTTAAAAAAAAAAAAAAGAAAAAAAAAAGACTGTCTCAAAAAGAGCGTCAGCAATGTAAACTATCAAAAGACTGTTTTCAAACAGTGCGTTAGCGATGTAAACTATCAAAAGACTGTTTTCAAACAGTGCGTTAGCGATGTAAACTATCAAAAGACTGTTTTCAAACAGTGCGTTAGCGATGTAAACTATCAAAAGACTGTTTTCAAACAGTGCGTTAGTGATGTAAACTATCAAAAGACTTTCAAACAGAGCGTCAACAATGTAAACTATCAAAAGGCTGTTTTCAAACAGAGCGTTAGTGATGTAAACTATCAAAAGACTTTCAAACAGAGCGTCAACAATGTAAACTATCAAAAGGCTGTTTTCAAACAGAGCGTTAGCGATGTAAACTATCAAAAGACTCTTTTCAAACAGAGCGTTAGCGATGTAAACTATCAAAAGGCTGTTTTCAAACAGAGCGTTAGCGATGTAAACTATCAAAAGACTCTTTTCAAACAGAGCGTTAGCGATGTAAACTATCAAAAGACTCTTTTCAAACAGAGCGTTAGCGATGTAAACTATCAAAAGACTGCTTTCAAACAGAGCGTTAGCGATGTAAACTATCAAAAGACTTTCAAAAAGAGCGTCAGCAATGTAAACTATCAAAAGACTGTTTTCAAACAGAGCGTTAAAACTATCAAAAGACTGTTTTCAAACAGAGCGTTAAAACTATCAAAAGACTGTTTTCAAACAGAGCGTTAGCGATGTAAACTATCAAAAGACTCTTTTCAAACAGAGCGTTAACTCTTTCCATACGAACGGCGAAAGAGACGACGTTAACAACGTTTCACCCCAACTACCATCATCAAAATATTGCAAGCGGAAGGCTCTTATACTGAAGACGTGAATGTTGACAAAGAATACCACAATTCTGACGACGGAAGCTAAACTGGGTTGGGTCATTCAGACACCCACTGGACATCCGAGGGGTCTGTGTAGAAGAGAAGAGAGGACTGGCCGTACTGAGTGAGTTAGCGATGTAAACTATCAAAAGACTTTTCAAACAGAGCGTTAGCGATGTAAACTATCAAAAGACTGTTTTCAAACAGAGCGTTAGCGATGTAAACTATCAAAAGACTTTCAAAAAGAGCGTCAGCAATGTAAACTATCAAAAGACTGTTTTCAAACAGAGCGTTAAAACTATCAAAAGACTGTTTTCAAACAGAGCGTTAACGATGTAAACTATCAAAAGACTTTTCAAACAGAGCGTTAGCGATGTAAACTATCAAAAGACTGTCTCAAAAAGAGTGTCATCAGTGTAAATTATCAAAAGACTGTTTCAAAAAGAGCGTTAGCAACGTAAACTATCAAAAGACTTTAAAAAAAAAAAAAAAAGAGCGTCAGCAATGTAAACTAAAGACTGTTTCAAAAAGAGCATTAGCGATGTAAACTATAAAAAGACTATTTCAAAAAGAGCGTGAGCGATGTAAAGTATCAAAAGACTTGTTTTCAAACAGAGCGTTAGCGATGTAAGCTATCAAAAGACTATTTCTGGCAAGTCACCTAAACTATCAAAAGATTGTCTCAAAAAGAGTGTCAGCAATGTAAATTATCAAAAGAGTGATTATAAAAGTAACGTTAGCGATGTAAACTAAAGACTGTTTCTAAAAGATAGCGTCAGCGATGTAAACTATCAAAAGACTGTTTCAAAAAGACCATGAGCGATGTAAGCTATCAAAAGACTGTTTCTAAAAGATAGCGTCAGCGATGCAAACCATCACAGTGAGGCCTACAAGCGGTCATGACAGGCCCGAAACACAAGCCTCCCTGTACCAGCCAGCACGTGACAACCACCTGAAAAAACGCTCCCTTCCCTTCTCTCAAGAACCACCCAACAAACTTACTGACAATTCACCCCCACAGGGGTGGGGATGGGACTGGAGGTTTCTCTGGGTGAGTGGAGGGGGGTGGGGGGAAGGGCATTACATAGAAGGCTCGCTGCGCATGTGCGTGCACACACACACACACACACACACACATACACAGATGGACAAAACAACACAGCCGCGCGCACGCACACATAAGCACCAGCGCCGCTGCGAATTGTCGGATAAAATAACACACACACACACACACACACACACACACTGTAACAACCTGCACACACACACACACACACACACACGTGAACACACACACACACACACACACACACACACACACACTCACATTCACACACGCTCACACTCACACGCGTGCGCGTTTATCTGGACACAAACATAACCTAGCGGTTACTGTCGGGAAAAGTTTCAGGGTTTGTTTTTAGTCGTCCAAACGGGGAAACTCTGAGAGCCTGCTCCCACTCATTTAAGTCCATCAGTATCGTTTGTTTTTCATTTGTGGCACCAGCTAGAAACATTTCCCCACTGTTAGAATCCCCCCCACCCCCCTTCTCTCTCTATCTCTGCCCCCTTCTGTGTGTGTGTGTGTGTGTGTGTGCTTACGTGTGTGTGTGTGTGTGTGTGTGTGTGTGCGCGCTCTTACGTGCGTCTGTGTGTGTGTATGCTTGTGTCTACGTGCGTCTACGTGTGTGTGTGTGTGTGTGTGTGTGTGTGTGTGCGCGCGCGCGCGCGCGCGCGTGTGTTTACGTGCGTATGTGCTTCTCTATCTGCACGCGCGCGCGCGTGTGTGTGTGTTTGTGTGTGTGTGCACGTACGCACGCGATCGAATGCCTAGCAGGTGTGCACTGAAGGCAGGCTGTCCACAGCTGTAAGATGCTGACGGACTTGCTATTTGTAACACACACAAAATGGGACCGTCAGCTGCGCGGGAACGGTCGAGCAATGAAAAACAAATTCACCTCACCTCCCTCCAACAACCCTACCCCCATGCCCCACCCCGTTTAGAAGGGTGAATAATAACAACATCATCATCCTAACACCACCACCACTAATGATAATAATAATAATTACAATAATAGTTAACGTTCGTAAGTATGACAGACTCTACGGTAGGGCACGGCACGAGGGGAAAATTATCTTTAAAACCACATGCATGGTATTCGGCAAAAAGAGAAAAAAAATCGTCCACTTTGAAGTGCTTATTATCATTATCATTAATAACAATAATAATGACAATAATTATTGTTTGGTACGGAAACATTTCCAAGGCAGAAATTGCAGCCCTTAACAGAATCGTAAAAAGTGCCACAAAAATTACCGGGGCTGATCTACCTTCTCCAGAAGACATGTTACAAGCGGCAACTCAAAAAAGCAAAATCATTCAGCCAACTTTTGGGATTTTCGAGATGCTCCCCTCTGGTCGACGGTACAGAAGTATAAGGACGAAAACCAATCGCTTCGCAAATAGCTTTTCCCCCCCAAAGCAGTCAATGCCCCGTCTCTCGAACAAATCCAGTATGATAAATAGAATTGTGCAACCAACAACCATCTACCTGAAGATCTAGTCATCAGCCCCATCCATATGTAATATGCAGCTTCTGTTCAAACGCGTGTGTGTTTATGCGAGTGTTTGTGTGTGTGTGTGTGTGTGTGTGTGTGTGTGTGTGCGTGCATGTGAATATGCACAAGTTTTCATATTGATATGCACTGTATATATATATATATACTGTATGTATCCTAATTTCTACTGTATTTGTGTTCAGTTGTGTATGATTTTCGATTTATGTTAGTATCTTATGTACTATCCCCCCCCCACCCCCCCCCCAACTATTCCTTGTGACCCCGGTACACCTTTGTAATAAAGACATTCTTTCTATTACGATACAAATAATGCACATAACAAAACTCATACTACTACTCCTATCATGCTAATGATAGTAACAATAAGGGTGAACAACAACGACGACAATAATAATAATAAATAATAATAATAACGATAAATATAATAATAATAATAATAATTTCTAATAAAATAATAATAATAACAGCAACGTTAATAATAATAATAAACAAATAAATAAATAAATAATAAAAAAAATAATAACAACAGCAACGTTAACAACAATAATAATAGATAATAAAATAATAATAACAACAGCAACGTTAACAACAATAATAATAACAAAAATATTTTTTAAAAATTAATAATAACAACAACAACAGCAACGTCAACAACAATCGTAGTAATAATAACAACAACAGTTGGCACGAGCTTCGTGCTCTTTTCGCCGTGACGGAGAGGTCAGCTATACACAGCAGCCACAGCCACAGCCACAGCCACAGCCACAGCCACAGCCACAGCCACAGCACTGCAGGAGGAGGAGGAGGAGGTCTCTCTGCTGATGCCAGTCCTTGAGTTC
>JAAQRG010155956.1:0-11656 GCA_011634625.1 Babylonia areolata
GTTGCCAAATGTATGCAAACAGTGACAGGTCACTATACCTTAATACTGCTAAACGTCCCAACAGAACTGTGGAGCTGCTTCCGACATTCAGGCCATACTGTCTCCCATGGGCGAAACTTCAAACATCCTGAAGCACATTCTGACCACTCACAGTACTAAAACGAGGCATACTGAAAACAGAAACTAAACGAAGAACTCCTTCTATCCAAAGTCTTCAGTGATATGGTTTTTCACCTCAGAAAATGGCGCCTCAATCACCAGAAAATCAAAATAAGACTGCGCAGCTGCGATGTGCAATAAATGTCAATGCAAAACATTGGATTGGAAATGAATCCAAATGTCTCCTTTCGAAAAACAAACTTCAAATGGACTCAAAATCATAATGTTCTTACAGACAGTGTAATGGTACAATGTGGCATTAAAAAAAACTTGTAAGTTACATCTGAATCCTAAGGGTTCAAAAGGTCTGAAACTACTGCCCAATTACAGCATACACTCACCTCATGAAGCTCTCCACTGACGTGTACTTGGACAGCAGTTTGAATACTGAGGATCCAATCATGATGGCCACCTGCCCACCACATCATTCCAATGTCAGACACAAAAGAACAAACAACAACATAAAAAATTTAGAAATGCCAACCCCTGTCAAGTGTTTGTAGAACAACCAGGAAATTTGGTAGGAACATTTTGAATTTAGTAGGAACACTCAGACTTGGAGCCACATCAGCAAATGTACATTTTATCTACAAGACAACACTTGGGCCTAGCTCAACACAGTGTAACTGCTACAATTAAGCTGACTGGTCCACTTCATGCTGTTTCATTGCTTTCAATGTGTACACATACGCGATTAGCTGAGCATCATCATGTGAGACCAAGTTTAGTAGTGACTGCCCTGGCCTCATAATCGATAGGGTCTAGAGCGTCTGGGCAATGTTACTACAGGAAAACATGTGACCATGCTATGTAGTCAAAAATGAACTCGTTGGAACAATTTTGACACTGGCATAACATCAGAACAAACTGCAATCGAGCGTAACAAAATATGGCAAAATCGTAACAGTTGGAATCTCTGAAAATTAAACAAAAGAAACAAAAAACTTACCACCTCACAATTACGATACACACACTCACCTGACCCCCCAGTCCCCATCCCTTAAAACCCTTTGACTGTTGCTGACAAGGAAGCTTATCAGTGAGAGGTTACAGGTCAGAAACGTTTGTCAGCAGTCTTGATGTGGACTCCCTCCTCATGGGATCTCATCACTTGTGCTCATTAAGATCAATAACACTACTTAAAAAGTACACAAAAAGCCGCTCTTGCATTTCAAATTCATGCCACACTGACCTCATTTCAACAATGTTCAGCAGTCAACAGTTAAAAATTCATGATTTTTTGTTGTTGCAAAGTCATCATTTGACCCCTGTTAGGACATGGAGGATAGACAGTAGCAACCAATGCATTTTCTTCAGTAACAGAAGGTGCTCAAAGGCAACTGAGCATCATAGATTTGTTTGGTGATTTAACAACCAATAAAATTTTTTTTTTAAATCACAACATTTAAAGTCAATCTTACACATAAAAGCGGTGATTGAATAAAGAAAAGAACATGTCCACCTTTCCTTTCTTTATCAATTTTCCCAGCTTTAAACAGATTCCCCTCCATGGTTTGAATAAAGTACAAAAACTGAAAACAGACTTGGTCTTCATGTACTCACTAAATGAACAAAATGACTTCTAAGATCATCAAATTTTCGACATCCCCTTACAAGTTAATACTCGCCTTCAGTTACACCCCTATCACAGTTATGGCAAGTGCACATTTCTCATGGAATTAACGCTATGGTGCCTGCCGACTTCAATTGGCAACTTATGTTAACAACATCAAAACTGAAATAAAGATATGAAATATTTATCTGCCTCACCCACTTCAAATTCCTGCCAATCAAACAAAAGGTGTCCACATTAGCATACCTGATCCACCTATGTCCATTCAAACTTTGAACTCCTAAGATGAACCCTTTCAGCACTGTAAGGATCACAGCTGTTGCAGCCTTCCCCCTTTTTTGAGGGGGAGGGGGGCGGGGGCAAGTGGTGGGGGGGGGGGGGGCCTTAGATGGGGAGCTGGTACCTTACTCCATGTTTGGTAGAATATACCTAAACATGTCGAACAGGATCAAACCGATAGGCCTCGTTTGCACCAGTTCCACATGGTACAGTATATGTCTCCAAAGAGTAATTTTTATATAATCTAAAAACTAAAACAATGACAGTAACATTGCAAACATTGACAGGCGAGGCAAGATTGACAGGCTAGGCAAAATGTGAACTGATTACATTTCACATAGATCATTCACATACTTCCTCACCTGTCAGTGTTTTCAATGATCATTCTGATACCACTGTCAGGATCAAAAGCACTGTGTACATAGCTGTGAAGTTTGTTTAACCCTTTCGCTGCCAGGGAAATAAAGTTCAAGTGAAATCTTTTTGCCAGGGTTTTTTCACAAAAAAAAAAAAAGGTATATATTTTCAAAAAAATTCTGTGCTCTTTGTTATTGGAGAAAGACCCATAAAAGTATACATTTTCTGAATGGTAAATGAATATAGAATATAAACCAAGTGATGTTTTCCAATTTTATATATTTTCAGTGACATGCTGTTGTTTCGAAATCAGTGCTTTGTTTTTTGTCACATTTTCAACCTGTTGATTACAAACATTAGTCAGGTAATTTGTACTAAAATATCATATTTTCTGGACAAATGGATAAATGGATAATACCTGTACACACAAATTATACTAGAACAACCACAATAAAAAGAAAAAAAAAAGAAAAAAAAAGATAAATACACAAGGCACTGTGATAACACACATAGATGTGAGGCCACGCCCCCTCGGTCTCCACCCCCTCCTCTTCACCCTACTCACACGGTCTGCTACAGCTGTACAGCCAGCATCACTCACTGACAGTCATATCTTGGCCAGTCTCTTCACTGCTCCCTTTATTTTCTATCAAATCATTCAATAAAAGTTCACCACTGTCTCCTCCTTCGAATTTACACTTCAATTCTTTCTGTTCATCAGCTAAAGGAAGCAATATTGGTTGATATAGTGCACCACGCGTGATAGTATGTCTTGAGCACGGTGTCCAACATTTTGTTGAGCGAGCGAGGAGAGGAGCCAGGCAAACACTGCGGCAGTAACGCAACCAAAATGTTCAAATAAAGGACAGCCTCATGATGTAGTGGGGTTTCTAGCTATGAATAGAATCTTGAAAGATTCCCCAAGCTAAAGCTACCAATATTTTTGTCAACAAACTCAATACAAACCAGGGAAAAGTCAGTATATTTCGATGACGAGTTATCTTGTCATTGTGGCAGTGAAGCATACACGCTTGCACTGACGAGTTATCTCATCATATCGGCAGCCTAAGGGTTAATACTTGCTAAGTAGTGAAACACAACTTTTTAGCAATGACCAAAAACAAAACTTTAAAAAGAAGCATTTCAAAATGCTCAAACTGCTTCAAAACTTTGTCAGTAAATTGCACAGAAGTTTAATAAGTTGTGTCCCTTGACTAACTGTTTCTACTTAACTGAAACTCATGAAAGGTTGAAAAACCGGTTTAATGGACTGGGATCTACTGCCCGAGCTTTGCTTCTACATAGTCACACACACACACACACACACACACACAAAAAAAAAAACCCGCACACTGGCACCCAAGCAGTGTTTATGTGCAGGATGGAATGAGTGAAATCCCTTCAGAGTTCCTGATCACCTCATCCCCAAAATCAGTGTTATGCGTTACAGTCGTCCCGTTTGCAAACTGCACTGCTTAATTAACTTCTCCACTTCCCCTTGAGACAAACCAAAAGACACTCTAGTGTCTGAAACACACTCACCATGAACGCCGCGAAAATATGACCGTGGGGGATGGCCCCTCGGTGTCCGTCATCAGACATTTTGTCAGCGGCGCTGGCGACAGGGGTAAGGGCAGGGGTCCACTCCAACACAAAGACGTACATGGAGCCCTCAAACAGCGACTGGATCAGTCCCAGACACAGGATCTTGGGGTCTGAAAATGACATCAGTCAGTCACCACACTTCTATTCTTCTGCCTCACCACTGAGCATTTCCTTGACCTGTTCACAGCAAGAAAAAAAAAAAAACAGGAAAAGAAAGCTCTCTTGCTGTTTCTTCATTGTATTGTATTGTATTTTATCTATTGTATTGTACTGTGTTGCATTGTATCTACTGTATTGTACTGTGTTGTACTGCACTGTATTGGAGACTGGATTGGACTTGTACTGGGTTGGGGTGAGTTGTATTTATTTTGTTGGGCTGGGAGGCGTAGCACTGAATTGTATTGTAGTATACGGTACAACAATGCATTGCATTGTATTGTATTGCATCGTACTGTTTTGCACTGTACTGTTTTGTATTGTATTGTATTGTATTGTATTGTATTGCATCCCATAGCATTGCATTGTATTGTATTCCTTCCTGTCACAGTAGATTTCACTGCACAAAATTTGGGCTGCTCTCCCATGGGAGAGTGCATCACTACAGTGCAGTGTCAGCCCTTTTTTTCCTGTCTGCAAGTGTTTTTTCAATCTTTTGTTTTTAAAACTCAAAGTGGATTTTTCAACACCATTTTGCCAGTGACAATCCTTTTGCTGGTGTGGATTTTTTTTTTTTTTTTTTTTTTTTACATGCTCAAAGTGCATGCTGCACAAAGAACCTCAGTTCATTGTCTCAACCGAATGACTAGCACCAAGAGGGGGGAGAGGGGGGGGCGGGGAGAATCCTGGTCTGAATAAAGGACTCGAACCTGTCAAACACTCGTTTCCAAGTCAGGCACATTACCACCTGGCCTCTGTTCATTCCTGTCCTGGCATCATCTTTGACACAAACACAATACAGAGGGTAAAAAGAAGATATACTTTTCTTGTTCTGCATTTTCTGGCAAACTCTCGGGGTCAACGACGTTACAGTGGGGGGGGAAAAAACATGACAAACATGTTGTTGTTTTGTATGAGTCTGAACATGCAAGTGTGCATGCTGGGGGTGCACGTAAGCCTGCCTGCATGTGCGTATGTCTTGCACATCTACACATATAAACATCGTGAATGTGCACGCACAGTTTGCATCCTGTTATGCGGGTGTTTTTTTTTCAGCTCCAGTGTAATGATAACAACATGATGATAATAATACAATTTAACAATATGATAAAAATACCATGATAACAATACAGTAAAGATATGATAACAATATGGAGGTCATGTCAACAGGTGCACACTGCCCTAAGAACGCTACACAGTGAAACGTTTGTTGCCAAGTACGGAAGAAGACCACCTCTGCAGCCACCACCAGAGGTCTGTCTACCTGTGTGGATGGTCTGTCTACCTGTGTGGATGGTCTGTTTACCTGTGTGGATGGCCTGTCTACCTGTGTGGATGGTCTGTTTACCTGTGTGGATGGCCTGTCTACCTGTGTGGATGGTCTGTCTAACTGTGTGGATGGCCTGTCTACCTGTGTGGATGGTCTGTTTACCTGTGCAGATGGTCTGTTTACCTGTGTGGAAGGTCTAGCTCTACCACTGCAGATGGTCTATCTACTGTGTGGATGGGCTGTCTGCCTGTGCTGATGGTCTTTCTACCTGTGCGGATGATGTTTACCTGTGCAGATGGTCTGTTTATCTGTGCGGAAGGTCTAGCTCTACCATTGCAGATGGTCTATCTACTGTGTGGATGGGCTGTCTGCCTGTGCTGATGGTCTTTCTACCTGTGCGGATGGTCTGTTTACCTGTGTGGATGGTCTGTCTACCTGTGTGGATGGTCTGTTTACCTGTGTGGAAGGTCTAGCTCTACCACTGCAGATGGTCTATCTACTGTGTGGATGGGCTGTCTGCCTGTGCTGATGGTCTTTCTACCTGTGCGGATGATGTTTACCTGTGCAGATGGTCTGTTTATCTGTGCGGAAGGTCTAGCTCTACCATTGCAGATGGTCTATCTACTGTGTGGATGGGCTGTCTGCCTGTGCTGATGGTCTTTCTACCTGTGCGGATGGTCTGTTTACCTGTGTGGATGGTCTGTCTACCTGTGTGGATGGTCTGTTTACCTGTGTGGAAGGTCTAGCTCTACCACTGCAGATGGTCTATCTACTGTGTGGATGGGCTGTCTGCCTGTGCTGATGGTCTTTCTACCTGTGCGGATGATGTTTACCTGTGCAGATGGTCTGTTTATCTGTGCGGAAGGTCTAGCTCTACCATTGCAGATGGTCTATCTACTGTGTGGATGGGCTGTCTGCCTGTGCTGATGGTCTTTCTACCTGTGCGGATGGTCTGTTTACCTGTGTGGATGGTCTGTCTACCTGTGTGGATGGTCTGTTTACCTGTGTGGAAGGTCTAGCTCTACCACTGCAGATGGTCTATCTACTGTGTGGATGGGCTGTCTGCCTGTGCTGATGGTCTTTCTACCTGTGCGGATGATGTTTACCTGTGCAGATGGTCTGTTTATCTGTGCGGAAGGTCTAGCTCTACCATTGCAGATGGTCTATCTACTGTGTGGATGGGCTGTCTGCCTGTGCTGATGGTCTTTCTACCTGTGCGGATGGTCTGTTTACCTGTGTGGATGGTCTGTCTACCTGTGTGGATGGTCTGTTTACCTGTGTGGAAGGTCTAGCTCTACCACTGCAGATAGTCTATCTACTGTGTGGATGGGCTGTCTGCCTGTGCTGATGGTCTTTCTACCTGTGCGGATGATGTTTACCTGTGCAGATGATCTGTTTACCTGTGCAAAAGGTCTAGCTCTACCACTGCAGATGGTCTATCTGCAGTGTGGATGGGCTGTCTGCCTGTGCAGATGGTCTATCTACTGTGTGGATGGGCTGTCTGCCTGTGCTGATGGTCTTTCTACCTGTGCGGATGATGTTTACCTGTGCAGATGATCTGTTTACCTGTGCAAAAGGTCTAGCTCTACCACTGCAGATGGTCTATCTGCAGTGTGGATGGGCTGTCTGCCTGTGCAGATGGTCTATCTACTGTGTGGATGGGCTGTCTGCCTGTGCTGATGGTCTTTCTACCTGTGCGGATGATGTTTACCTGTGCAGATGATCTGTTTACCTGTGCAAAAGGTCTAGCTCTACCACTGCAGATGGTCTATCTGCAGTGTGGATGGGCTGTCTGCCTGTGCCGATGGTCTTTCTACCTGTGCAGATGGTCTGTTTACCTGTGCAGATGGTCTGTTTACCTGTGCGGAAGGTCTAGCTCTACCACTGCAGATGGTCTATCTACAGTGTGGATGGGCTGTCTGCCTGTGCCGATGGTCTTTCTACCTGTGCAGATGGTCTGTTTACCTGTGTGGATGGTCTGTCTACCTGTGTGGATGGTCTGTTTACCTGATCTGTTTACCTGTGCAGATGGTCTATCTCTACCAGAGCGTATGGTCTATCTACCTGCATGGGTAGTCTGTCTACCTGTGCGGATGGTCTGTTTACCTGTGCAGACGGTCTACCTCTACCACTGCAAATGGTTTATCTAATGCGTGGATGGGCTGTCCACCTGTGCTGATGGTCTGTTTACCTGTGTGGATGATCTGTCTACCTGTGTGTAGGGTCTGTGTACCTGTGCTGAGAGTCTCCATCAACCACTGCAGATGGTCTGTCTAGCTGTGTGCATGGTCTGTCTACCTGTGTGGATAGTCTGACTACCTGAGTGGACAGTCTGACTACCTGTGCGGATGGCAGAGATGGCGGTGGAGAAGCTCTTCTTGAGGTCGCTGCTCTTGTCCCCGTAGTTCTCTGGCCAGGTCATGATGATGACCACCACCATCACCGCAAGCACCGACATCGACACGTCAAACGGAGCCCTGCAACGACACACAGCACAATGCACCACCACCATCCTGACGTTTTCATCGCTTCGCATCATGGCAAATGGAGCCCTGCAACTACACACTGCACATAGCACAATGCACACACCCCCACCCCTCCATGCCCCCTATCCCTACCACCACCCATGAGAATCTCACTGTTTCGCATGATGTCAAAAAGAGCTCTGCAATGACACACAGCACAATTCAGCCCCTGTACCCCCACTCCCCTGACAATCTCATCGCTTCGCAACACATCAAAATCAAAGGAAGCCTTGCAACTACACACAACACACTGTACAATGCACCCCCCCCCCCCAATCATCTCCCGCCACCCATAACAATCTCAATGCTTCGTACCATGTCAAAGAGAGCCCTGCGATGACACATGACACACAGCACAAAGCACCATCCCTCTCCTGACAATCTCATCACTCTGATTAAAAATAGAAATTTAAAAAAAAAAAAAAAAAGAAGAAAAACTGGTGAACTTTTTCCAATGAAATGAATACTGTATCTGACAGGTGCAATAGCCGAGTTGTTATCAGAGCAAAGGACTTTCAGTCTTGGGGCCCTGGGTTTGAGTCAAGTCTGCACCTGGTCGGTTATGGGTGTAGATGTTTCTGATTAACTTGTGTCACTGACCTGCTGGTGCCCCAACCTCTTTCATGTGTTCACTACACACATGCAGAACATCGAGTATGCAGGGTTCAGGTTTCATGTCAGTCATTGGTTAATGATGCATACAATTTTTAAATGACCCATCGATGTGGCAGCCAGTGGGTCACTTGACAAAAAAAAACAAAAAAAAAAAAAAATCATTCATGCTAAAAGAAACAGTTCTGCAACACGAGTCTCTGACAAAACTTTTTCACAATCAGAGCAGTGGACACCTAGAACGACTTGGACAACAATGTGGTAAACGCAAAAACACTCAACAGCTTCAAAAATATGACAGAACATGTCTTCGAAGACCACATGTTCTGCAGAGACCTTCGCCATCCGCTCCGAACCACCCAAGTCAAGCCCGCTGCCACCCACCACTCAGTTACAGACTCGGCTGAAGCTTAGATACGGTCAAAAGATCATTTAGAATTAGCTCCACAGTTAGGTAACTTAGTTCTGATCAAAAGATCAGCAAAAGGTCTTGCGGCCAAAGTTTAAGTTGAAATACTATACTACTATACTGTTGTTGTTTTTTGTAGTTTTTTTCTTATTCTCCTGCAAAACAATCATGATTGCAGTTTCTACCTAAAAAAAAAAAAAGAAAAAGAAAAAAAAAAGTTACTGCTGATGCTCTGTGGTTCAACATAGAGCAGATGAACATTGTGAAAAAAAAAAAACCATCAAAACTTGGTACCTTGCCAGGAAAGGAAATAAGGTACGCTTACAAAAAGGCATTGTTGCTTGCGTAAGGTGAACTGTGGCAGAATAGCTTTTCACTTTTCCGCCTGTCTCCTTGATTGAGGAGAGCTTCAATACATGAAGGACATCTCACCATGATAAATCATCGTGGAGAATGCTGCTAAAAGGAGCTGTCTAATGTCAAGAAAGACCAAACGGCTGTTCAGAACAGTTGCAATCTCTTCTATTCTTTACACATCTGGAGAATCTGAATCAAAAGATTTCTTCAGTGTTCATGGGCAAATTATGTGTTTACTTCGTTGATGTTATGCAAGAGTGTGGCACATTCAAGTAAAATTGAGATCCGATCAAGATACGCAAAACAAACTTTTATTTGCATGACCATTTTAAATTTAATTCAGTCATTTACGCAGCCATGCTTCATTTCTGGGATGTGCTCGTGTTTCCATAACCCAAATTACATGTACTGACTTAGGTAACATAATCTTAAAAGTGCATTAGAACTTCTTCCTGTGTATACTGTTACTAGTATGCACAAGAATGGAAGATACCCACGCCTACACTCTATGACAAGAAATAATCAGTAATCCATCAAGCATCAAAAGGACACACACACACACACACACTTACTCACTAATGTGCAAGCTCAATGTATTTTTCTCACCCACTGCTTTTTCTTCCCCTCATCTAATTTCACTAACAGTCAAAAGCTAATCTAAAGAAACATATACAAACTAACACACACACACACACACACACACACACACACACACAATTTCTTTCTTCCTACTTTGCTCCATGATAACATTACGCATGGAGGAACAAGGGAATGAAACAAAAGGAAAAAGAAAAGGAAGACAGACAGACGGAAAGACAGACAGAGAAAGAGTGGGAAGGGGGGGCATGTAGCTGATGCCAAAACACTGATGTCTTGCTAATGATTGGAAATACACACACACACACACACACACACACACACACACACACACCACAATCCCACTCTCCTTTCAGGTTTTTCTCTTCTTCTTCTTTGTGTGTAGGTGTGTGTGTGTGAGGGTATGGTAAAAAAAACAACAACAAAAAAAACAGCTTCTAGCTTATCATTTTGCCCTCTATAAAACATTTGAGTTTGAGTTCAGTCAGGTTCGCCTCCCCCACCTCTCCTGAACTGCACCCCCACACATACATACTCCTCCCCCAAGGGCATACAGAGCACTAGGCAAAAAAAAAGAAAAAAGAAAAAAAAAAAGAGGCTTGAATCAATGTGTCAAAAAATATACACAGTGTGAAATGCAATCAAGGCGACAGCTTGATCACTGAAGGCTGCAAGAATAATAACAATATGAAAGCTGGAGAAACTAAATATTTTGTCAAGATCTCCACATGCTTGTGTATGCAGTGTGTGTGTGTGTGTGTGTGTGTGTGTTTGCTGGTGTACATGTGTGTGTATGTGTATGGAGAGAAAAAGATTCAAGATTCAAAAACTTTATTACTCAAGGATAAAGATTTTAGGCATCGCCCGGTCTTCCAATCTGTCCTTGTGACAACAATAACAACATTAACGATAACGATACAAAAATAATAATTTTGTTAACACTGCTACATCTACTGCTACTACAATGAAGAATGATCACCATCATCATCATTAACATCGTAAAAAGTAATAAAACGAACGCATTCATACATTCATATCCATACACATGCACACACTCTCTCCACCCAACATACACACACACACACACACACATACTTATGCACATACAGAGACATGACCGAAGTGAGAAACATATAGCGGACATAAAGAAAACAGAGAAGCACAACTTTACCATTGCACATATACAAAAGTGATTAATTTGCTGATGCAGATGTTACAGGTAATAACATCAATTTACAGGCGAACAAGTAAAAGCATTAAAGCACAAAGGTAGAAATAAAATAAATTCACTGCATGTAGGTATAGATACAAACTTCACGGAAAAAGCATGATTTTTGTCCTTTTTAGCTGGTTATTAAAAGAAAAGAAAAAAAAAGCTTTATGGGCCTATTGTTTGTGGAGCAGAAGTTCTTGTATGCTTGATTTGAAGGAACGTAATGAATCGCACGTCTTAATGAACGAAGGAAGAAAGTTCCCAGCAGATGGTCCAAAAATGCAAAGCTAGATTTGTACAAATCGATGCGCACATGAGGCAGAATATAATTATCTGAATCGTAACGCTCTGATGCCCGTTGAACAAGGTCACTGAGGTATGGTAGTGACATGTTTTTGTGTACTTTGAACATGAGGACCATTTTATTGTAGTCGAACTGCTTGCATAGTGGTAATATTTCGAGAGAGAGAGAGACAGAGAGAGAGAGAGAGAGAGAGAAAGCAAGCGAGAGAGAAAGCAAGAGAGGGGGACAAAGAGAGTGAGT
>JAAQRG010155961.1:0-11657 GCA_011634625.1 Babylonia areolata
ATCAGGATTTAGGCCTAACCACTCCTGTCATACAGCACTAACCAACCTCGTTGATCAGTGGCTTACTAATATTAACAACAACGAAATAACAGGTGTTCGTTTTGTAGATTTTGCAAAGGCATTTGATATTATTGATCACACTCTTCTTATCAGAAAACTGAAAGCATATGGGCTATCTCACAATACGTTAAAGCTACTGTCTTCGTTTTTGTCCGACAGAAAGCAAATGTTTTCAGTTGATAGAGTCAAATCTCAGCTTTTACCCATAAGTTACGGTGTTCCCAAAGGTTCTGTTCTAGGACCTTTTTTATTTTCAATTTACATTAAAGATTTAGCCCTGTTTATTGAACCACCTTGTGAGTTATTTGCAGATGACACAACGATACACACAAAGCATCATAGAATAGAAAGAGTATCATCATCCTTGCAACAAAGTATTAATGATATAGTAACATGGTCTGAACTTAATCATATGTGCTTACACCCGAAAAAGACGAAATACATTTTCATTACCACAAGGCAAAAGCGCCAAAACCTACTGCCCACTCGTTCTCCATTGTATATCAATGGCGTAATGATTGAGGAAGTCAGTTATCACAAAGTACTTGGTCTTATTATTTGACAATATTCTGTCATGGTCTCAACATGTTATGATGACTTGTAAATCTTTATCCAAAAAGATTCATCAACTTTCTAGAATCAAGCATTTCTTGAACAAGCATTGCCGTAAATTATTTTTGTCCATGCTTATATCGAACCACATGTAAATTATGCCTCAGCAATATGGGATTCTGCCAGTGAAAATGTTTTAAAACAAGTCATGAGTCAACATAGAAGAGCCTTAAAGCTGATACATCTGAAATCTTCGTCATTAACTGTCTCTGATTACACAGATTTAGATATTCTGCCATTGAAATGGAAACTCATTCATAATAAGGCGCTTTTCATGTTTAAGATCATGTTTGCTCCTCCATATCTAAAACAGCGATTCCTTACAAGTACAAGTACTACACGTAACAACAAGATCATGGTGCCACAGCCAAGAATTGATTTATTCAAATCCAGTCTCACTTACTCTGGCGGTTGCCTCTGGAACAACATTTTAACTGTTTTAATGTTCATACATGTATCACTGTGTTCAAGAAAAGGTATCATGAATACCTGGTGGAAAATTTTGCAAATTCTGTTTAGTATACTATATTATGTTATGTCATATGATATTAGTGTATTTCACCACATGTCTCACTCTATCTCTTTATCTCATCCTCTCTATAAATACTATCTCCTGTCTCTTCTGTCACTTTTTTTTTTCTCTCTCTCTCCCTCGCTCAGCATTTTTTTCTATAATAAATTACGTGTTGTTTCTTATAAATATGATGCTTATTATAATGTTTTCTTTTCTCATTTTTCTATGAATTTGTTAACGTTTACTCATTTCTTGGAGTCTTCTTCATACCTTTTCTTTAGACATTTTTCCCTTTCGAGGGCTGGAGAAAGCAATTGTTGCTTACTCTAATACTATCGGAAATAAGATCCATTCATTCATTCACTCATTTATCTTCATTTATTCCTTCCTTCCTTCCTTCCTTCATCCTCTCTCTCTCACTCACTCACTCTATCTCTCACATTACCATATCCATATACATTATTGTCATTAATGCAGGTATCATGATTATGTACTTGTGAATGCTACTGTGCAATTGAGTGTATTTGAATTTCATGTGTGTTTTTCTTTAACCTTTTATCTTGTGAACATTTTGATTTCATTTCTTTTTGCCCTGAGGGCTGGATGCAAAAAAAGCATATACATGCTTATTCCACTTCCCTCATTAAAAAGATTCGTTCGTTCGTTCGTTCTGTAACTGTCTGTCTCTCTCTCGATCCATCTGTTCATCCTCTGTACCTCATTTACACTCTAATTCATCCACTCTCTGTTCCGCCCCCTATTCTGATTGGTCACTCTTCTATTTCCGCTTCCCGTCACCATAAAAGGTAAGCTCGGAACAAAAACCAACCGTACAACAACAACAACAACAACAACAACAAAAAAGCAAACAACGAAACATATTGTGAGTCAAAAGGAGAAGAAGAGGATGACGGTAATGATGATGACGGTAGTGGTAGTGTGGTGATGACGACAAAGACGAAAAAGAAGAGACAGACACAAAAACACACAAACTCACTCTCTCTCTCTCTCCCTGTCTCTGCCTCTGTCTCTCTGTGTCTCTCTCCCTCCCCCCACCCCTTCCTTCTCTTTGAACTCGGCTTCCATCAGACCATTTTTAACTGTTGACGCAGCAAAGACCCTGGTTATATCCCTTGTTCTCTCACGGTTAGATTACTCCAATTTTCTGTTAGCAGGTCTCCCCCAGAAATACGTTGAAAACATTCAAAACGTGATGAATTGTGCTGCCCGCCTTGTATTCAATGCACGCAAACGTGACCACGTCTCTCCCCTCCTCTTAGAACTGCACTGGCTACCTGGGTTTTTTTTTGGGTTTTTTTGGGTTTTTTTTTCAGAATTCAATGCAAGATTACCACTATTTGTTATAATGTTATCTCCGTCTCTGCTCCTCCTTATCTCCAGGAACTCCAACAGATCTGTTTTCCGTCTCGGTCTCTGCGTTCCTCCTGTGACACTCGCACTTTTCGCATACCAAGCAGGCGAAAGAAACTCCATGGGGAACGTGCTTTCTCTTTCATTGGACCTGTCATCTGGAACAAACTTCCTTATTCTATCCGACACGCTCAGTCTTTGCCCTCATTCAAATCAGCTTTCTAAACTCACCTTTTCCTCAGTTGTTATGATTAGTTTTCCTGCTCTGTGTGTCTGTCTGCGATTGTTGGTGGGTGGAGAGAGGAATGGAGCTGTATGGAAATGAATGCCTGGTGTGTGTGTGTGTGTGTGTGTGTGTTGTGTGTGTGTGGGTGACCTGTTATTTTGCGATGTGTCTAGGCAAATAACTGTTATGAAGTGTATCTGCATCAATGTATGTATGTGTAGTTGTATTTGAAAACGCCCTGGGCTCTCCGGTCGTTTTTGACTCACTTGTGTAAACAGAGTGAGTCTATGTTTTAACCCGGTGTTCGGTTGTGTGTGTGTGTGTGTGTGTGTGTGTGTGTGTGTGTGTGTGTGTGTGTGTGTCCGTGGTAAACTTTAACATTGACATTTTCTCTGCAAATACTTTGACAGTTGACACCAAATTAGGCATAAAATAGGAAAAATTCAGTTCTTTCCAGTCATCTTGTTTAAAACAATATTGCACCTCTGGGATGGGCACAAAAAATAAAAAAATGAAGCCTAATTATATGCAAACTGCATTTACTGTTATATTTATATTTTTTGTATTCTCTAAACTTGGCACTTTGATCTGATATTCTGACCCAACAACAAGAGCAGTCATTATTATCATTTTCTGTTCAAACAGTAACTTCTTTTGCTAAGCATGGAAGTTTTATTTATTTTGCAAACGTTTTGGTGCAGATAGTAAAAAAAAGGGAAATTACTCTGTAATTAATGCTATGGGAGTTAATTTGCTTTAAACTGATCTTTCTCATCTTAAACATTACATTTTGAAATTATACTCAATACATAAAAAAAAGCTTGGATTTTTTTTTAAAAGTGTATCACAAGTGAGTCTTGAAGGCCTTGCCTCTTTTTTTTTTTTTTTGTTTTTTTGTTTTTTGTTTGTTTGTTTCGTTTTTGTTTTTGTTTTTTTGTTTGTTGTTATTTCTGCCCCGTCATCTGCACCACCATTTCAATGGTGTTACTCCCACGCCGCTCATTCCGAGTCCCCGAAACACAGCCACAACCGGGCTAGTCTGTCACACTCTCAGCGTCGGCAGTCCGCAGGGAACTATCGATGGGTAGGAGCAGGCCGCGGGCCGAAAAACCCACCTCCGCTGGGATTCGAACCCGCGTCCTCCCAGCCGTCAGTCCGCGACGCTAACCACTTACTATTCTCTCGTCCTATATATTTCCTTTTTTTTCAGTCAGTCACACCGCCTCTCTCTCTGCGTGTGTGTGTGTGTGTTTCCTCCAATCCTGATCTGTGTGTGTGTGTGTGTGTGTGTGTGTGTGTGTGTGTGTTTCCTCCAATCCTGATCTGCCATTTGCTATTTCTCTTCTCTTCTCCCTCATCATAAGAGACAAGCTCAGAATGAAAACCAACCCTCCACCCCCCTTGCCCCCCCCCACCTACCCCCCGAAAAAAAGAAATCACATCGTGAAAGAAAAAGTATTGGAGCAAAAGAACCAAACACTTGTCAAGAGACACGCAGGGATTACATATGTGAAAGGACTTCGCTCCTCAGTAAGTAAAAAAAAAAAAGAAAAAAAAAAAAAAGGAAACCAATAATTTTCTGTTGTCTTTTTTTTTTCTTTTTTTTTTAAGACGAAGGTTTGACCAAGATGATTACGGGGAAGAAAGATAAAAAGAAGAGGGGAAAAAACGTAGAAAGGAGAGCAAAAGAAAGAAACAATAAATGAGATAGAGGAGGAGGGAAAAGAAGAAGCAGAAATGGAAGGAAGAAAGAAAGAAAAGAAAAAGAAAGAAAAAGAAAGAAAAAAGAAAGAAGGAAAATAAGATTACAACTGAAGGAGGAGGAGGAAGAGAAGAAGAAGAAGAAGAAGAAGAAGAAGAAGAAGAAGAAGAAGAAGAAGAAGAAGGAGGAGGAGGAGGAGGAAGAGAAGAAGAAGAAGGAGGAGGAGGAAGAGAAGAAGAAGAAGAAGAAGAAGAAGAAGAAGAAGAAGAAGAAGAAGAAGGAGGAGGAGGAGGAGGAGGAGGAGGAGGAGGAAGAGAAGAAGAAGAAGAAGAAGAAGAAGAAGAGGAGGAGGAGGAGGTTCAGAACGTCGGGAGGAAGGAGAGAAGGAATGAAATACGGTAAAAGGAAGGTCAAACTAGCGTGTTGTGTCTGTGACTGGGTCAGGCATCTGATTTTTTTTCATCGATTTATTGCTGTTGCTGTTGTTGTTGCTGCTGCTGTTGCTGTTTTAAAGCGGATATAGCGTAGCATGTATGGACAAGCACGCACGCTTTGATGCCTCCTTGAAAATGAATTTGGATCTGAATCACTCTCTCCCCTCTCTCTCTGTCTGTGTCTCTCTCTCTCTGTCTGTCACTCTCTTTCTCTGTCTGTTTCAGTCTGTATGATTCTCACTCTATATTTCTCTTTGTGTGTCTGCCTGTCTATCCGTCTGTCTCTCTATTTCTCTCTCTCTGTCTCTTTCTGTCTCTGCCTGTCTGTCTGCATGTCTGTCTGTGTGTCTGTCCGCCTGTTCTCTATTTTTCTCTCTCTGTGTGTCTCTTTCTGTCTCTGTCTGTCTATCTCTCTCTCTCTCTCTCTCTCTCTGTTTCGCCCCACTTCGACCTGAACCTTTTCTATTTCTCCCCCCACTCCTCCCTATCTCCCCACTTCCTTCCCTCAAGAAGAGACCCGAAAAAGGTAAAGTGAAAACCAACACACTCACTCACACACACACACACACACACACACGCAAACGCACACACACACACACAGACACCCACACACAAACACACACATACGCACACACACACACACACACACACACACACACACACAAAGACGCACACGCACACACAGACACACACACACACACAAAAACCGCAATCACCACCAAACTGACACGTAAACGCACAAGCAGGTCGTTGGAAAATGTCACGGAAATAAACCAAAGCAAAGCAACAAGTGTCAAAAGACACGGAGAGGTTTTGCTTCACATGAAAGGGGGCAGCTGTCCAGGCTGCTGATTTTCCTGGGAACATAAGAAAACGATAACTAAATGGGGGAAAAAACAAAGAAACAAACAAAAAAAACTAAGGAAAACAGAAAGAAAGACAGAAAGGAAGAAAAGAAGGATGGAAGGAAGATAAGAAAGGTAGAAGGAAGGATGGAAGAAAGTAAGCAAAAAGACGGAAAGAAAGGAAGGAAGGAAGAAAGAAAGGAGAGACAGAACGAAGGAAGGAAGACAGGTAGAAGGAAAGGAAGAAAGAAAGGAAGAAAGAAAGAAAGAAAGAGACAAAGAAAGGATGGAAGGGCTGTAGAAGGTAGAACGAAAGAAAGGAAGACAGAAAGAAAGAAAAACAAAGAAAGGAAGGACAGAAGACAGAGAGAAAGAAAGAAATGGAGAAAGAAAGGAAGGAAGAAAAAGAGAAAAAGAAAGAAGGAAAGGATGAAAGGAAGGAAGACAGAAAGAAAGAGAAAAAAGAAAGGAAGAAAGACAGTGAGAAAGAAAGGGAGAAAGAAAGAAAGAAAAAGAGAAAGAAAGAAAGAAGGAAAGGATGAAAGGAAGGAAGAGAGGAAGAAAGAAATAAATGAAGGAAGGAAGAAGGAAAGACAGAATGAAGGAAGACATGTAGAAGGAATAAATAAGGCAGAACGAAAGAAAGGGAGGAAGGATGGATGAAAGAAAGGAAGAATGAACGAAAAATAGGAAGAAAGAAAGGAAGGAAGAAAGGAAGGATGAAAGAAAGAAAGGAAGAAAGAAGGATTAAAGAAAAAAAGGAAGAAGGGAAGGAAGGAAAGAAGGAAGAAAGAAAAAGGAAGGAAGGATGAAAGAAAGAAAGAAATGAAGAAAGGAAGGATGGAAGAAAGAAAGAACAGAATAAAGAAAGGGAGAAATGAAGGGTGACTGAAAGAAAGAAAAGAAAAAAAGAAAAAAAAGGCATAAGAATGAACGAAAGACAGAAAGAAAAGAAGGAAAGAAAGACATAAAGAAAGGAAGAGATAAAGAAAGAAAAGTTTGGAAAGAAACAGATGTTGCAAATAAAGAAAGAAAGGGAATGGGTGGGAAAAAAATATTAAAAAAAAAACAAAGGAAGAAAAGAGAGGAAAAGTACAAAAAGAAATAGTCATGGGTTATTCCTGGTTGGACTTGTGACCCAGTGTTCACCAGTGTTGTAGCGGTCCAGGCCTTGTTTCGGCATGGTGCTGTGTCCTCCGGAAAGGAACTTTTCTCCGAATTTCATTTCTTGAAACCTGAATTGTTTATGGAAAACAAAATAAAAACATGCTAGGTTGTGTGTCTCTGAGAAGTCATCATCCAAACTGCATTGCATACATAGGATGATATCTGCGCATACAACACGTTGAATAAAACAATATCCTGATCATTTGTATTCCTTGTCTCACATGTTTTATTTCTGCTGCCCGACTCGTCATCAGAAAGAAAAGATCTGAGCACATCACTCCTCTTTTGCAACGTCTCCATTGGCTCCCTGTCTCACACATAATAAAGAACAAGATCTGCCCCTTCCTATCTCTGTGGCTGCCTTCACCTCTACACTCCAGCTCGCTCTCTACGAATGGCTTTGGATCCACTCTGTTTATGCATACCCAGATTCAAACACTCCACTGTGTGCCAGTTACTACTTTCCTGCTATCTCTGGACCTTGCATTTGGAATGACACCCTCCCCCCTCGCTTCGTCAAGGTCTCCCCACTCAACTCTTTCAGTCTGGCCTTAAACCACCTCTTCCCGAATGGCCCTCCCTTCCGCATCACTTTCTTGTTTTTCCAACCTATTTTTTTCAGTTTAGAGTTATGCATGCGTGTGACAGACTGGTGTGAAAACGCTTCGTCTCTGCGCAAGATTTAGCGCTATATAAATATGAATCATATTATTATTATCACAACAGATTTCTATGTATGAAATACGGGCTGCTCTCCACGGAGAGCGCGTCGCTACATTACAGCGCCACCCCACCCAACCCCCTTTTTTTCCCCTGCGTGCAGTTTTTTAATTTGTTTTTCCTATCGAAGTAGATTTTTCGACAATGTTTTTGCCAGGAACAGCCCCTTTGTTGCCGTGGGTTATTTTACGTGCGCTAAGTGCATTCTGCACACGGGATCTCGGTTTATCGTCTCATCCAAATGATTAGCGTCCAGACCACCACTCAAGGTCTAGTGGAGGGGGAGAAAATATCGGCGGCTGAGCCGTGATTCGAACCAGCGCGCTCAGATTCTCTCGCTTCCTATCCTTCACTATTATTGTTGTTGCTGTTCACCATCAAGAATGATAAATAAGCAAATAAATGTAAAAAAAATGCAGACACATTCACACATACATGCATGTCTGTCTGTATGTGTGAATGTGTCTGCATTTTTTACATTTATTTGCTTATTTATTATCATTGTTTTTCATTTATTTATTTAATTTATTAATTTATTTACTAATTATTATTATCAATATTTTTTTTATAATTATACTATTATTTAGTTATTTATTCATTTATTTTATTTTATTTTATTTTGTACGCTTTTGTTGACTTCAAGTTTTTGCACCTTATACATATGTCACGCGCTATAAGAGAGCGGACTAGAAACCCCCACCCAACCCAGCACTAACACCCAGACAACACAAACAGACTAAAATAATCCAGGGTTCACATACATTTATTCCATCAAACACAGAACATGACTAATAAAACAACTACAATCTCACCACGAAAAGATACACTTAAATGACAGAATGGATAAATCCTATCTCTGCGGCTGCCTTCACCTCTATACTCCATCTCGCTCACTACGATCGGCTTCGGATCCACTCTGTTTACGCATACCCAGATTCAAACACTCGACTGTTGGCCGCCGTTCTTTGTCTCTGGACCCTGCGATTGGAATGAACTTCCTCTTTCGCTTCGTCAAGTCTCCACACTCAGCTCTTTCAAGTCTGGCTTTAAAACCCACCTCTTCCCAAAATAGCCTCCCTTGCCTGCCCTCCCTTGTCTTTAGTTTCTACAGTTTTAGAGTTATGCATGCGTGTGAATGACTGGTGCGAAAGCGCTTTGATTTGTCTCTGCACAAGATTCAGCGCTATATAAATACCATTATTATTATTATTAAATAACACACAAAAACCCCACAAAACACAGAGCTTTAAGACACGGCCATCTATCGGCAGACAGTCCGTAGAATGCTACCAGTGAACTTAAGAGGTTTGATGAATACATAAACTGAAGCACTGCACAACACAAGGAAAACGACGACTTTGATGGTGAAAACTGAAAACTGATGAAGGCGACGAAACTAGAGCACAAATGACAGTGATGAGAAGAGCAGTCAGACATCCAGAGCACCAACGCTGTCCGGGCCAACACAGGCTGAAGAGGTGAAAGCACAGGAAGCGGGACGCTGCAAACTGCATGAATTATATTATCCTTCTGGAAGGATTACCCCTGCCCCCCACACCCCTCAATGAATGTGCAAGACAAAGTGATGAACAAAAGATTTAACGAAACTGAAACGGCATTATAAAAATATCACTATAAAATTCCATTCGACAGCCCCCTACCCTTCACATTAATCAGTGAACACATTTTCTTGTAGAAGACCATGTACAAAGAAACGTGAAGGAAGACCATGTACAAAGAAACGTGAAGGAATACCATGTACAAAGAAACGTGAAGGAAGAAGTGGGGAAAAGCTACAATTAGGAAGTGATCAATAATTTAACCTTGTGAAGGTAACAAAAATATAAACATTGTTACAACGACAATAAAGGGGTTTACATGGAAACGTTAGTGGCTGGAATACTTTAAGCATACTTAATAAATCCCAGTAACCATTGTTTTTTTTTTTTAAAGTTAGGACAACAGAGGAAAACAATACAAGCCTGACTAAAGCATTCGCCCTCAAATCAAAATAAACAAAATCAAACATCTCGCATCTTAACAGAACAGGGCAAATGAACAAAGAAACAGCACTTATAACAGCCAACTGACAAGTACAAACTACAACAGATAAGTTCAACTATTTAAATAGGGACACTCGTCTGCCAACGTGGTACTACTACCCTGACGCTGGAAAAACAACAACAAAAAACAACGAGACACGTCCAGCGGGGCACTCTTACCCTTTTGGCTGCAGCACACAGAAGACAGAAAACATGGCCACCCGGAGGAAAACTTATCCCCACGTGAGGGTGCCAACTGGGCAAAAAGCCCCAAACCCAACAGACACGACCTTCCTCAAAGAAGGTCAGGGCGCAAAGCCCAGAGAAGTGTCATTGACAGAACAGAGAGACTTTAACTCTCTCCATACGAACGGCGAAAGAGACGACGTTAACAGCGTTTCATCCCATTTACCATCATCAAAATATTACAAGCGGAACGCTCTTATATTGAAGAGGTGAATGTTGACAAAGAATACCACAGTTCTGACGACGGAAGCTAAAGGTTGGGTCATTCAGACACACACTGGACATCCGAGGGGTCTGTGTAGAGGAGAAGAGAGGACTGGCCGTACTGAGTGAGTTAAACTCTGCTCAGCAGTGACACAAACGCACAAACGAGACTCCCCGATTGCACGTGAAAAACGCACAACCGGGCGCTAACACACACTGAACGAATGTTCGAATGAGAGAGGGTAAACGGTGAAGGTAATGCATAGAACACTCCACACGAGATTGTCATCAGTTGTGACAACATATTATTATTATCAGAAGTAGTAGTTCTTTTTTTTTTAATGTATTTACCTTTTTTTTCTTTTTCTGAAGGCCTGACTAAGCGCGTTGTGTTACGCTGCTGGTCAGGAATCTGCTTGACAGATGTGGTGTAGCGTATATGGATTTGTCCGAACCCAGTGACGCCTCCTTGAGCTACTGAAACTGAAACTTAGTTGTTCACCATCCATTTCAAACTCCACAGGCAGCTGCGGTGTATGTGTTTTAGCTAAAACAGAACTGTCGTTCATATTCGTTGTTGTTGTTGTTGTTGTTCATATTGCGTCACGAAACATGCCACTGGTGTTGTTCGGCAACTTGTGAAAACTCGATAGTTCTCACTGCTGGTCACTGACTGCGTTTTTCGTAAAGAATCGATGTGTGTGTGTGTGTGTGTGTGTGTGTGTGTGTGTGTGTGTGTGTGTTGTTGTTGTTGTTGTTGTTGTTGTGTGTGTGTGTGTGTGTGTGTGTGTGTGTGTGTGTTTCTGTATGTGTGTGTGTTTCTGTGTGCATCTGTCTGTGTGTTGATGTGCATCTCTCTCTCTCTCTCTCTCTCTCTCTCTGTGTGTGTGTGTGTGTGTGTGTGTGTGTGTGTGTGTGTGTGTGTGTGTGCGTATGCGTATGTGAATGTGGGTGCGCGCACGCACGTGCGTGTGCTGTGTGACTGTTTTGTTGATGGGACTTCCATCCATATTTTACGACCAACACATTCACCTTCGGCATCCACATCAACAGGAACCTGTGTTTGTTACTGTCTGTCCTGGTATGTATTTGACTGTGCTTTCATATCTCTGAAACTGCGTGTTTGGTGCATATCTGTTATGCATGTGTGGGTGTATGTGTGAATGTGTGTCTTCATGTTTTACATTTATTTGCTTATTTATCATCATTGTTGTCTTATTTATTTATTTATTTATTATTATTATTATTATTATTATTATTATTATTATTATTACTACTACTACTACTACTACTACCTTGTTATATTATAATTATTATTTATTTATTTATTTATTTATGTAAACTTATCTATTATCTATTCACCTTTTTTTTTCTTTCTTTTTTTCCCCAAGGCCTGACTAAGCGCGTTGGGTTACGCTGCTGGTCAGGCATCTGCTTGGCAGATGTGGTGTAGCGTATATGGATTTGTCCGAACGCAGTGACGCCTCATTGAGCTACTGAAACTGAAACTGAAA
>JAAQRG010155979.1:0-11645 GCA_011634625.1 Babylonia areolata
ACACCCCTCTCTTGAACCATCATTTTATCTTAATTTATTGATGTATTTAACTGCAGTGAGTCACACATTCACACAAATCCAAGCGTACACCCACCATCACTCACCAAAAACAATACACATGCATTGACAAGAGATAGACAGGGAGCGGAAGGTTTAAAATACAAATAATGGAGATAAAGCACAGGAAGTTTCCTGTAATAGTCGATGACAGACATTGAAAGCAGCTGATATGCCACTCCTGGGTTACCTTGCAAGGTACTAAATCTTGCACTTAAATCTACTCATTTGTTTTAAAGTACCATTGTAGAAGCCCTTGTGAGTGACTGTCTTGGAAACAAACACCATGTGGGTGTTGGACTTTCAATCAGAAAGTCCTGGGTTCTTTTAATCCTGGTCACAGTGACTGTAAGTTAGAGGTGGAGATGTTTCTGATCTCCCAGTCCACTGATGTGAGACCTGCACGTGCCTGAATCACCTTCAAACTTCTTACAAAGACAGGAGATCCAATGTGCATGTTAAAGATCCTGTAGCGCTATCCATGTCAGTGCTTGGTGTGTCATGGAAAAAAAAGAACACACCCAGCATGCACACCTCTGAAAATGGAGTGTGGCTGTCTACATGGTGAGATAAGCATGTAAAAGCTCACTTGTACATATGTATGCGAGTGAAAGCAAGAGTTGACAAATGGAGATAAAGAGGAAGAAGAAGCCACTGATTGTAGGAAGCATAGCAATTAAGAATTACAGCAGGTCCTGCTGAACACAAATTTCAGGGGAAAGTAGAAGTCTGCTTGCAGTGTTCACCAATGTTCATGCTAAAAAACAAAACAAAGAAAGATTGAAATGCTTGTCGGGAACAAAAAAATTTGCCTGTATTGTCTTGTGTTTAGTTGACTCCACAGTATTTCTAACCTTGCCATGATACATTTTCTGAGAGAAGAATTCTACCAACACAAATGAAATAAATCACAGACAGCATGTAACTTGATATCTGTAGCATAATGACAATGCGCTTTGTTTTGAATACAATCTTAATTAATACCACCACATTCATCACTTTTGACAGAAATGAATACTCACTCAAAAACATTTCTTATAAATAAGTGTCAGCATTCATAATGTTAACACTCTACAGCAATTCATTTACAATATCAAAACACATACACGTATCAGTCAGATACAAAATACACAAGAACACACCCATACCCACATGTTCACACACAGACACACACACACAAACTCACACATTCACAACACACACACACAAACTCACACATTCACAACACACACACACACACACACACACATTCACTTCACACACACACACACACACACACACATACATACACTCACATGCATAAATCAGTACTTTATGCTCTAGAATTATTTAGCCTTGAAACAAGAGCTGACTTAGTAACTGAGGCAAATCATTTGGTACATTATTTGAGGATTAAAGGGACTGAGGTCAGTTTTTGTTGGGTGCCTTCTCATGTTGGCATTCATGGCAATGAAACTGCTGATAAAGCAGCTAAAAGAGGAGCACAAGGTTCAGAAAAATCAACAAAAATACATGTCCGTCTTTCCGGAAAAGTGGCATACACTTTGTTAGAAAAATCACCAATGGAAGGAAAAGTTTTTAAAACATAAAGGGACATTATTCCCCTAAAATATTATTAAAAAAAACAACAACCGAATCCATCAGCTTGCTATACAATATTAATAACCTCTACTTTCTTCCGTATAAAACTTGATGCGCTGAAGACCAAGTGTAGTAAAAATGTTACATGCATCTGTGGTAAGCAGTTCAGTTTGCATCATTGTTTTTTTCATTGTCAGCAGTTACATACATTCTTGTCTAAGTATTTTAAGAGAATAACTATTCTGCAGATGACTTTTGGAAAGTTATTTCTGACGAGGTTCTTACAGTTGAACTTTCACAGGCATTAGTTCATAGCCCTATTTATACATTCTTTTAATGTACTTCAGAATTGCGTTAATGGTTTCTGATTACCATTATCATTATTGAATTGCATGTTAGTTATGCATTGTTTGGTGGTTTTCTACCTTTTCTGTTTTCCTCTTCCCTCTCTTCTCCCCCACACCCCACCCTCTTTTTTCTTTTTCTTTTTTTTTTTTTTTGATCGTCTAATATCACTGATAGTGAAAAGATGCTGAACTAAAGAACGAACTCACATGACATTTATGCACACAACATACACACACACAAACACAGGCACACACACACACACACACACACTACTCTCACCCACACACACACAACACTGGACACATACATATATATCCATCAAATTGAAAGGAAAGGAAAACAAAATGAAGAGAAGAAAGAAACCATCCATGAATTCTGGACAACAAAGAAACCAAAGGAGCCAGAAAAAAAACTCACGTGTTGGGCAGTCACAGAATCTTCCTCACTGTCTGTGAACTCGTCACTTTCCGAATCAGACCAGCTCATGTCAAACAGTTCGTGGGGGTTGATGGGAGGGTAAAACACATTGTCATAAACAGCACTGCTGCTCACATCACTTTCCTCCCTGGGCAGCCCTTTGTCTTGCAAGGGTGACCTGGATCTTTGGGCAGCTGATGGAGCGTCTGTGGATTCTGGAGACTTCCTGGTGTCCCCATTCATTGTGGAAGCTTGAGAAGGTTTCGGCGTAGTGACTTTGGGCTTGGTGGAGTGGTTGACAGGAGGTTTGCTTTGTGGGGAGTCTGGTGACACAGGGGGATGAGGTTCGGGGCTTGAGCACTTGCTGAGAGGCTGGGAGCTGGTGGCCAAGTCCTGCATGGGTTTGACCTTGGCTGTGGGGATGGCGGGAGGTGGGGAGCGGGGCCTGCCACTGTGTTTCCGCCTCTCTCTGGGCGACCACGTGCGCTTTTCCTTGGCCACTGTGTTGTCTCCCTTGACACAGCAGGCCAGGTGACAGGGGATCATCGAGTTGTGTCGGACCTGAGAACCACTCTCTGCACCTGCACTCATGTTGCTGTGTGAAGCGGACTGGGATTTTGCTGGCCCTCCCTGGTTTCTGCCATGAGGTAAGCATGCCTTGGGGCACACACACTTTATTTCTTCCTCTTCCTGCTCGCCTTCATTTTGTCCATTGTTTTCAGCAGTTGAACTTCCTCCTTGCTTTAGTTCATGGCTGTCATCTTCTCTTTCCTCATCTTTCCCCATCTGATCTTCCTCCTCGTCAGCCTGTGCTGGTGGCAGAGTGCCACTGTTGATCTGCTGAGCCAGTGCACGTACGTAGCCCTTCTCCATGACGGCTTTGGAGAAGCTTTCGTCCCGGGACAGGCTGTAGTAGCCCTTGATCCAGCGATCAGCCTTCTCTGTCACAGGGCTGAAGCAGCGCCGGGCCCGCGGAGAGTCACAGCACCCTCTGTCCTGACTGCGTGCTCGCTCCACACCGTGCCCCTTCACTGACCCTCCCACCGACTCCTGATGACGCTTGTAACTTTCACACCGTTGCTTGACCAGACCAGACAGAATGGGGGAGAGGGGTGGGGAGGCCACATCTCCGTCACTGTCTCTGAAAGTCTTCTCTCTCTCCAGCACTGGGGAGCATGGCTCAGAGTGGATGCTGGTTACACCATGAGACCGGCCTTCCGCACCCTCCCCACAATCCTCTGGGTCCTGCAGGAGCAAATAGCCAGTCGCGCCCTCATTGTCTGTGCTACCGCTGCTCACAAAGTCTGCCTCCTCCTCCTCCTCCTCCGACTGGTCCCATCTGTCGGCAGGGCTGTCCTGGCTGGACAGGAGACGTCGGCCACGCTTCTTACCAGCTCTGTTTTCTGAACACTTCTTGTTGGACACCCCTCTGCTGGTGATGAGCCGGTCAAGGAACTTGGGCTTGGTTGGTGCTGGAAAGAGAGAGTGGAATGGTCAGCTTTTGTGACACCGCTCTGTGACCACAAACAAACCACTGTGCAAAACTACTTCTGGTTTTCACCAAGCAGGTAATGAAATAGAATGGTGATTATCTCTTGCTGAAAGAGGAAGTATGTCATGTGCAAACTTTCAGCAGTTCACTCTCGCTCTTTTTCTCTTTAGATCAGAGCAGGGTCATGTGTTGTTCAATTTCTCTCCTCTCCTTGTATAAAGAAGGAAAGGGGTAAGTACAAAAAATCAAGACTATTGAGTCTTATCATGCACACACCCAGCCACACGTTTGCATATGTGCACAAGCAAACACACACACACACACGTGCGCGCGCGCATAAACACACCAGCAATGGGAAAGGGTTTAAAAGCACAGGGAACAAGACAGGCCCAGAGTCAAAGGAAAGTCCTATGCAGAACAAAGCAGACAGCAGTGACAGACACCCAGGCCAAGGGCAGCAATGAATAAAGCCAATGTAAACAAGGCAAGGAGGAAAAAGAAAAGAAGGAAAAAGTCACACACTGGGAAGGAAAAAACAAAGCTGTCAGCTGACGGCTGTAGTGATGCATGAGGTGATAAAGTGAAGTGACAATAACCTCACTGCCCCTTCCCCCACATGCAATCTGTCCCAGGATCTTTTGAACATTGTCATATTTCACACTGATTCATTTTCATGTGTGTACATTTTTTTATGATTCTGATAAATATAATGGTGACAATGATAATGACTCACATGCGCGCACACACACACACACACACACACACAGAGTAATGCAGCTGTTTTTTGTGTGTGCACTTGACTTTTTTCTTTTTCTGTGTGGGTGTTTTTTCTTTCAATTGTTTTAATTGTCATTATTCAAATTTGAGTAATTTAAGTATAAAATAATCTGCAGCATGTAAACAAGTCAGTTTTCTTCAATAATTTACACGCACACATGAAAAACAACAACAACAGACCTTTTGTATTTAAGCATACAGACTGTCAATCCTTTCTTGTGTCAGACAAAATGCTGTGAAACATAAAATGGAGAAACATAACAGACTCAGCATACATAATATCACCATGTCAATTAACTCAATACTAAATTCTGCTTGCAGTGTAAGTCAGCAATAATCACAAATTAGACATTTCAAGTGTCTCAACAAGTAGTAATTAGTATGCCAAGTTTAACCACAAATAAGACATTTCAAATGCCTGAACAAGTAGTGTGCCAAGTTTTGATTTGTCAGATGAATATAAAATCTGAGCAAAAAATACCAGGGTCAAAATTTGGTGCCGGAAACACTGACTATGTGTGGTAACTGGTACCGCTTCCTTCCACAGAGTTTTCATGTGAACTCAGTATTCGAGTGCACACACTTTAAAGCTGAAAACACCTCAAATGCTGTGCCCTGAATGATCTAAGTTTGTTTTACAAATAGTAAAGAGTGGTAACTGTCTCCATTCACAAGGTACACAAGTCAGTGCTGCTTACGCTACCGATTCAGCTAGCACACTGGTAAATAAAAGGTACATTGAAACAAACACAGACACTTCCTCAAAAATAGGAAGCGCCGGGCCTGTCCTTATACCAATCATTTGACATGTGCACACAGTAGCAAAGACAAGAAATGTGCAAACAACCCCCACTACAACCCCCACTCCACCCCCCACACCCCACAACCCCTTGCAATGAAAGTTCCATTCTTCCAAAAGTTAATGACATACTTCTTTATCTTGCACAATGAAAGGATAAATTCCATTCATGTGTTGATGCCTTGGCATGAGTAATATCGAAAACAAAAACTTGCAAATATTTTTTTATATTTTGGAGAGTATCTTTAAAGACTGACCAATCTGTGAATTTGTGTACTTTGGCAATGTGTCAAGTGTTGTGTTTTCTTGTTCTATCTTTTCATTTATGTTTACAGGAAAATGATGAGCTCCAAATAAATCATTACCCAGGTAACACTCAATGCGCTTTAGATGCTCTAAGAAAGATGACGACACAGATGGACAGACAGTGACACACAGATGGACAGACAGTGACACACTGATGGACAGACAGATGGACAGACAGTGACACACAGATGGACAGACAGTGACACACTGATGGACAGACAGTGACACACTGACGAACAGACAGATGGACAGACAGTGACACACTGACGGACAGACAGATGGACAGACAGTGACACACTGATGAACAGACAGATGGACAGACAGTGACACACAGAAAGACAGATAGATGGACGGACAGACTGTGACACACAGAAAGACAGATAGATGGACGGACAGACAGTGACACACACACAGAGACTGAGAGACGGACGGATAGCCAGCCAGCAGACAGGCACAGAGGTGACAGAGGACACAAACAAGTGTCTGGAACCAGCACAGAGGAGTGTAAGGGAGGGGAGGTATGGAAGGGAACACGGCAGCACATCAACGGACTGGGCCGACAGGGCATAGCGAGCAGAGCAGCAGACTGAGAGGTTAACAGGGAGGTGGGGGTGGGTGGATGATACAGGGGGGATGAGGGAGGAGATGGTGAGAGGGTGGAGGTGGAGGGGGGTGTTATGGGGAGAGGATGGGTTCTTGTGGGACAGAAATAGACATGTATGCCACATTCCGTGATTACTCATCCTAAAAATAAAACCATGCGGCTCCATGCGCTTCCACCCACCCCTCCCCAAGCTCTCAGTAGCCGCCTCCACGATGCTTCTGAGTATGTGTCCAAACAGGTACCTGAATGAACAATATAAGTATTCGTCTCTTGGGTGTGTTTTTTTTCCCCTACATTAAGAAAAAAACCCCCAGAAATAACCCCACCTAAGTGCTCAGTCTCTTGCGTTCAGTGTGAGCGTTTTTAAAGCAAAACGCCTTTCTGTGTGTGTGTGTGTGTGTGTGTGTGTGTGTGTGTGTGTGCTATTCAAAAAAGCTTATATAACATGACGAGGGCAAACATCTACATCTCTTCATCTTGTATCTAAATATGAACCGATACTGTCATGGCACGTGAAGTTTTCATAACACCGCGCGCGCGCGCGCGCACACACACACACACACACACACACACCCCACTCCCCCAACCCACAATTATACAGTAATACAAAGAGAGATATGAAGAGGTCGGAGACAGAAATGTGTGAAAGTTGAATGGGGGAGGGAGGTGGAGGGACACACACACACACACACAGAGAGAGAGAGAGAGAGAGAGAGAGAGAGAGAGAGAAAGAGAGACAGAGAGAGAGAGAGATGGTTTATTCAGTCAACGCGATAGCCCCATATGAACAGGGGGCAACAACAAAATTTTGTTTTGGATGTGTCATTGTAATTGTTAATGCAAACAGTGCAGCATATTCCATAACAAGCTCCAATAAAACTGGGATATAAGTGTCAATCTTAAATGAAATGCTTTAGAGAGAAACAAAGCAAAACTACGTATAATGTTTTCATCCACCGATGACATCAGTAAACACAGTCGAAACGTACATGGCTATAAATATTTTTTTAGGAATGAGCTGGATTCGTAGGTCATTAAGAACAGGACATTTCAAAACAAAATGGACTTCATCCTCTCTGGATTCCCCGCACAAAGGACACATTAAACCAGAATGATAAATGGATTTATAACGATATCTATGTATGGTTTAATTCAGAGATACCAAATCTGAATCTAGTAAGAATAAGTAGTAGGTGTCTGTTCAAATCAATCAAAAGGTATCGCTTCACTATGTGATCTGAAACATAAACTCGATACATGTCAAACCTGTCACTTGATTGGATATGGATTTCCCACTCCTGCCATCTACAGTCTATTTAATCGTTGTCGAACAATTTGTACAAACCCAGTTTCATCACCAACCCCTTGAAATTCCTAAGCATACCCAACCCCAATTTCACATAAACACACTAGAATTTTCGATAGCCAATTTCTTTTCCCTCTTGAATCTAAATCATTTAGCATAATATAAGATTTCCTAAGCAGTCGATTATTACCCATTTTTAATAATTTCAAACAATAACGAATGCATCTAATGGCAGAGTTAATATAAATTGGGTACCTATCAGTCTCTCCATACACTAAGTCATTACGTGTTCTCATTTCAACCCCTAGAAACTTTTTAGACCAAATAAATGAACAGATTCACAATGCACACCAGCTTTTCTATCTAATCCCCATATTTCTGAACCATATAATACAATAGGTTGATATCAAATATTTTCAAAAAGAGGTCAAGAGAGTTATTATTCAGCAAACACAGTTTCTTCATAATATGTAATAATGCATTCTTTGCCTTGCTAGCTAAATCCTTACATGCAGCTACAAAACTCAAACGCGTAGAGAAAAATATTCCGAGATATTTATACACATTAAGCACTGGCATTACAATACCATCATAAACCCACCTTTCCCTCGCTGACAAATAACCCCCTTTTCTGAAAACAACAATATTACTCTTATCCATATTAACCCGTAACTGTAACTGATAAGCTGAAATTTTCAAATTATTCAATTGTATCTGGAGACCAACAACTGTCTCAGAGAGCAAAACTATATCATCGGCGAGTAGTAAAATAAACAATTCCATTGGATCAGTTGTGAATCTAGCACCATGCCTACCCTTATCTATTATCTCTACCGCTAATTCGTTTATAAATAATGAAAACAAAATAGGACTACATACATCTCCCTGTCTGACACCTCTTGTACAATATATATAATTAGTAAGCTTGTTACCACATCTAATTCTTGTTTTAACAACACTATACATACTCTTAATGCAACTGAATAGTTTTGCACTAACTCCATTTTTGATAAGAATGGGCCATAATAAATTTCGATTAATTGAGTCAAATGCCTTTTCAAAATCAATTAACGCTACATAAAGTTTACGATTACATGAAAATTGTTTCTGCATTTGGGCAAAAAGAGTAAACATATGGTCAGTTGTTGAGTAACCTCGTTTGAACCCAGCTTGATGTTCTCCAGTTATATTGTTATATTCTACATATTCCTGAAGCCTTTGGTTAATAATAGTGCTATATACTTTGCTACTAATATCAGAGAGTGAAATGCCTCTATAATTATTGGTGTTACTTACATTGCCTTTTTTTTATAAAGTGGAAGTATAAAAGATTCACACCACTGTTCAGGAAAGACACTTTTATCAAATAAAACGTTCAAAAATTTCACACAAAAATCTACAATCATTTCACATGGACTTTTTAAAAGTTCTTCAATAATACCATCAGGGCCTGCTGCTTTTCTACTTTTTATTTTTCTAAGGGCAAACAAAACCTCTTCCCGAGAAATAGGACGGTTCATGGCTTCAGTTTCCATATCTAAAGAGACATAATCAGTGTTATCATGTGGTATATCTTTATCTAATAAAGTTCTAAAGTGTTCAAACCAGTCATCTACAGATAATGCATTTTTAGGTTGTTTCTTTTTAAATGATATTTTATGTACACATTCCCAAAACCGTTTTTGGTCATTAATATAAGTAATCAACTTATCCAACATATTTTTATTAAACTGTTTTTTCTTCCTATCTAAAATATGTTTGTATTCTCTCCTAGCTTTCACATACTCATTATTATCATCTTTATCTAACGTTCTACGGTATTTTCTCAATAATCTACGTAAATTTTGTCTGGTATACCTACATTTCTCATCGAACCAACCTTCATAATGCTTACTGTTATCTATTTTAATACGTTTCTTCATGCATGCCGCACACTCACGGATACAATAATTAAGCAAGTCCAAGGCTTCATTAACATTAACATCAATCAGTTCAAGAGCTATATGCAATTTATCATGACATTCTACTTCACATAATTTTCTGTAAAATTCTTGACTACATTCATAATTCCATAGCATTTTTTCTATAATCTGCACATCATTACTTTCTCTGCTTTTAAACTGATAATCAGCTGACAGTGTAATACGATATTCAATACGAAAATGATCACATTCATATCGATCGGCAACGTGGAGTTCACACAGGTCACAAACAAAATAATAAAAATCATTACATAAAATAAAGTAATCATTGACGCTGCTTCCATTTTCACTTGAGAATGTATAGCGACCTTCCTGGCCATCATTATATACCCCATTTAAAATAACCAAATTTAAAGCAGTGCACATGTTCAACAAGGATTTACCAAATGCATTAATATATGTATCTTGAGAGCAACGGTTAGAAATTACAGAGCAACTTTTGAATTGAGAATCAACGTTTTCGTTTACTGGTTGAGATGGAGAAAGACTAGCAATTCGACCATTTAAATCACCACATATAATCATATAAACATCTTCCAATTCTAGTAACAAATCAGTCAGACACTCTTCAAGCATTGCAATCCCTTGGTCATAATCAAAATGCACATAGAAAGGGAACCTTCTGGCGGTACATAAACACATACATATAAAATATTTCTAATGCAGCCAAATAATCGCTTATCAATAAGGAAAGCGCATATATTCTCAAACTTAACACTTAATTTACGTATATGTGGATCAAATTCGTTCCTGAATAAACAGATTATCCCCCCTGATTTTCTTCCTTGCTTTGTAAATTTAACAGCAGGTTTGTAGTGTGTCGTGTAGCCAGTAAACATATCATCTTCGCAGTTATCTTCAAAGGTTTCAGTGAGGCATATAAAATCAAAGGACGAAATATAAGTCAACAAGTCATGAAACATAAACTTCGAAAGCAAACCATTAACATTCCACGACAAAAAGGAAAAAGGTCTTAAATCATCAACAGGAAACGGTTTCACAACAAATTTAGAAATACTATTTACAGGTGTTCTGACATTCTGTTTAATAATATCAAAAGGAAGGTTTCCGCATGCTCCCCTTCCATCAATTGCCGAGGCACGAGAAATTACATCACGTGAAAGCCGGTTCAATTCACGATCATATGCATGCCCAACCGAACAGGCATATTTTTGCTCCAAATCTCCGCGTGCCTCACGTGAGATTACCGGCGGACAGGCTGAGCTGACAGGGGAATGGTCCGGTGTAGAACTAGCATTTCTTCCCTTCTCAAACTCTACCTGGGCAATATCAAGAGAAACAAGGGGCGGGCCAGATACCTAACTTACTTCTCTGAGAGAACCGTGAGGGTCGAGAACAAACTTTCGCCCATCAATAAAGAGATGGTCATAGACCATACGGGCCTGTTTGCCCTCATCCCTCGCTTTCTTTAGATGGGGACCCAGCTTCCGTCTGATCTCACGGATTCTGAACGTGAAGTCCTCCCCAACGAATATCTTAGTCCCCTTCAGCTTTTGTTTTGCCTTCAGAATGTCAATCTTTTGTTACAGAAAGATCACCGTGCAATTATAGGGGAGTCTGGCTTGGGGTTTAATTGGTGCATTCTGTCAAACTCAAACAGATCTGTCAAATCCAACGTATCCGTAAGAAGGTCCTTTATAACCCCCTCACAATCTTCTCCCTCTCTTTTCGGTATGCCATGAAAAATCAAATTGTTTCTTTTTGAACGACCAAGGTGATCACATTTCTTTTCTAGTTCATCTATTTTTCCATTCAAGTCATTGTTTTGTTTTTCAAGTGCATCATTTTTACGATATAAGTCACTTACTTCGTCTTTAAGGCCACTCACTAGCTCATGCAAAGCACCGTACTCTTGACGTAGGTTGCACACTTCCTGTTTGACGTCGTCCAGTTTACTGTTCATGGAACTGTTCATTTCATTCATGGAACTGTTCATTTCATTCAGTTTACTGTTT
>JAAQRG010155981.1:0-11666 GCA_011634625.1 Babylonia areolata
ACATGCATAACAGATATGCACCAGACATGCAGTTTCACAGATATGAAAGCACAGTCAAATACATATAAACGTACATGAGCTCCAACACACACACACACACCACACACATTACCCTGCACCTCCTCTACCCCCCTCCTCCACACACTCATTTCTAGTCTACGTATCACAGCTTCCACAGCACACACACGCATACATACACACACACACACACACACACAGATGAACACTTACTTGTACAAGCGCACACACATATGCCCATATCTCCACACACATATGTACAAAGATATATATACATATTCGTTCCAATATCCTGTTGCTCCCACAGTGTAGGCATGCATACACTCACATACCTCATCCTCTACCCCACCTCCCTCCGCACCCCCACCTCCCCCTCACACACACACACACGCACACACACACACACACGCACGTGCACAGAACTCATTGATTGACAAAGTGTTAGATAAAGCATCTCTACATCTTCAACAAGCAGTGGAAAATTCGCAGAACAAGTCCCCATGGCCCATCGACCCCTCAGATTTGGACACAATGGAATCTGTTGGACCCGCTGATCTGAAACGCTTCCTTCTGGCACTCATTACTGGTGATCCAAACAACGAGAACCCATCAACCAGGAATCGAATCCTCATCGACTCGTTTAACCAAGACATTGTGTTTGCTGTAAGTCATAGGCAACAGAAGACTCCAAAAACACATCCTTTTGTCATATGGTGTGAAAAGTCTTACTTGAAACGTGGAGCTGATCAGAACGTTGAACAGGCTAGGAAACGGAGTATCATATGAACAGCTTGAAGAGAATGACACAGCACTCTGTCTACAAAAGATACCAGATTCCATCAACAAGAGAGTGATTCTTCCCAAGAGCAGTGTCACGTAGGGTTTGTTTTTTTTTTATCCACACGAAGTTCTTTTGCCTGTATTAACTGTTCTCTTGTGTTGGATTTTTTCAAATACTTCGAAGATTTTTCACAAAATATACATTGTTTTGGAAGAACCCTTGAAGTAGAAGATGATCCTCAACTTTGCCGCTTCGTCTGTGAAGCTTCCTCACCTGGTTGAACTGGTTCCTCTGCTATCTTTTCAGGCTATTCAAAGAAAGTTTCATAGTGAAGACAGTTCTGCAATACCTATGCTACTTTATTTTTGGTACTTCCATACCAACTACCGTCTTGGCAGCATCCAGCACAGGTGCATGATTCCTTATTTTAGCCACTTCAAGCAAAGTTTCCCATGACTGGAATGAATTTGGAGAAACCAGAGACTCATTTTCATCATATTTGTAAGTCTGTTAGTGGATGATACACTGGTCAGTTGAAGATTTTAATCTGGGTCTACTTTCAGGCTTCTGCCATGATGGTACTGGATCCTTATCAATCAGAAGTACTTCTGGTGGTCAGTACTGCCCTCTGACGCCGTCTGAAACAGACATAAACACAGGAAAAATATAGATTTTGCTTTCTTTATGTTAATCCCTTTTTCATAAGAATGTGCGATAATTTCTTCTTTAGCATGTTATTCTACATCTGGTTGTTTAGCAGTTACCTGTATATTTACATCTACAACCATTTAGGCAGAGCATTACACTGACTTGGACAAACTGAGCATTTTGTCGTGTTGCATAATTTTTGATGAAACTCACAAAAGCCATATTTTTTTCCCGAAACGATTAACATTTTGATAGTTTTATGAGAATAAAAGTTGTTCACAAGTCCCTTGCGCTTCGTTTTGCTTCTCAATATGTCTTCCTATATCTTACTAGGTAGCCTTTACAAAAGACGAAGTGCCGCATTTTGTGTAAATTTTGTCACGAAATCCTCAAAACGGCACAACATTTCATGAACGAAAGAATATTTTGATAAATGTATAAGAACAAAAGTTGTTTTGCACGCTATTCTACATCTTCTACTTTCGTAAGTACTTTTTTCTTTGCAACCATTTAGGCACAGCAGAACACAAACTGATAATTTTGTCATGTTGCGTAATCTTTGATGACACTCACAAAAGTGATTACTTTTATAAAACGATCAACATTTTGATAGTTTTATGAGAATAAAAGTTGTTCACAAGTCCCATGCACTTCGTTTTGCTTCATAAAGTGTCTTCCTATATCTAACGATTTAGCTTTGACAAAAGACGACATGCCGATTTTTCTGTGAATGTGTCATGAAATCCTCAAAACGCCACTACATTTCATATATATATATATATGCTCTAATCCAAAAATATTCACTCAGAAACACAAAGCTTTGTGTAGCTTTTGTAGATTTCCGTAAGGCGTTTTATTTCGTCAACAGAAATCTGTTGTGGAACATACTACGCAAAAATGGCATAAATGGCAAACTGTGTATTTGGTGCTTAAAAGTGTATACAACTCGGTGCTTGTATGTGTACGTAATAGATGCATGTACTCTGACCTGTTTGAATGCCCACGTGCAGTTAAACAAGGCTGTTTGTTGAGTCCCCGACTGTTTTCATTTTTCATTACAGAACTTGCTTTAGAGGTGACAAAAAAGGGAAGACCCGGCATACAGTTAATTCCTGGTGCTGTTGAATTGTTATTGTTTGCTGATGACGTTATTCTTATATCAGACACTTCTATAGGGCTACAAAACCAATTGGATGCACTAAAGTTCGAAGCTGATAGGTTAGATTTGACGGTAAATCTGGACAAAACGAATGTAACGGCTTTTCGAAAGGGAGGATATCTCAATTCACGAAAAATGGTTCTATGGAGACGGTGAGGTTAAAAGTAACAAATTCTTGTAGATATTTAGGTCTTCTGTTTACAACTAAGTTGAGTCTTCAAAGTGCATGGATGGAAAGCTGTAGAAAAGGAAAGAAGGAGATAATAGTTATAAGATCTTTAAAAAGAGCTGTATTAATTTCTCTATATTCTGGAAACTATTTGACTCACAAATTGAACCAGTTCTAACATATGATGCAGAAATCTGGGGAATGTACGATAATCAAGAAATGGAAAAAGTTCATACATATGCAGTTAAACGCTTCCTTTTGGTGCCTTAGCATTCGTCCAATGAAATGTCATAAGTTGAAACTGGTCGATACCCACTGCATATAAAAACAAAGATCAAATTATTAGATACTGGCTAAGATTGATACAGCTCCCACTGACAAGAATAAGCAGACAAGCTTATGTAATGATGCTAAATCAGTTAGATTCTGGGAAAGAAAATTGGGGGTTTTTTGGTAAAGAATCTTTTAACCACATAGGGCTTTGGGATTGTGTAGATGTGTCAGGGTGTTGGTAATGATCAAATATTTCTCACAGAATTTAAAGACAAATTAATTCATTTGTACAAACAGGATTGGCATGCCCAATTGAAGAGTCAGAAAAATACAATTGGTTCCTCTCTTTTGAGAACATTTTTCAAACAGACAAGTACATAAAAGTAATAAGTAATAAATGGCACAGAAAAAGCCTGTTTCTATTCAGACTTAGAACTTTAGACCTAAATGCTAACAGAAAATGGTTCTCTGCTGGCACATCCACGCGGTCCCCTTGTCCTATGTGTGGTGCTTCAGTTGAAGATGAAACTCATTTTCTTTTTATGTGCAAGTATTATGAAGAAATTCGAAAGAAATGATTTATTTTCAACGGTGAAAACTTAAAGAACATGAACCTCACCAGTACGCATTTGATGGATGATGAAGTAAGAATAAGATCACTAGCGAAATTTATCGCCCTAGCTTGGGATTGTCGGAAAAATAAATTACCTTCGGAAGCCTTATAGTTATCGAAAAAACAGTGTTACCCTGATGCCAGTTACACAGTTCTGAATGACTTTGTAGAAAGGTGGATGGGCGAGCTTTTTGATTTTCCCTTTTAATCTTATTTTAGTATTTTGTTGTTGTTTGTCGTTGATTTTCCTTTTACTCAGCAATGTGTCAATTTTTCTTTAAACCGCCGTTATTCTTTTTTCATACATTGTCCCCCTTCCCAAAGGATAGTATTGTCAATGGCAATAAAAGAATGTCCGTGTCCGTGTCCATGTGTCTGTCAGTGGGTGAGTGGTGGCAAGACACTCCACCAGCCCAGACAGTTGGTACAACAGTTGCCTCCACTGCTTTAGCTGATATACTCATCTACGGAAGTCCACAGAACCTAGCCAAATAGTCTCATTCAGTCAATGCATTCTTTATGTTAAACCTGGATGACATTCAGCAGACTTAAGCTAATTCATGACAAAACTGAAGCGATGATTATTTCCTCTTTAAGAATGTCCACACCTGTCTCTTCCCCTGACTTTATTGTGGTTGGTCAGTATTCTAAAATCAGCAAGGAACCTCGGAGTCATTCTTGATTCAAACCTCAGTATGCACACACAGATGGTCAGTCTGATTTGTGCAGTCAGTTGTGGACTTCGACGGATTAACTCTGTTCGTCAGTACCGTACTGTTGAAACTACAAGAGCTTTTATTTCCGCTTTTGTGCTTTGACGAATCGACTACCGTAAATCTGTTTTCACAGGTTGTCCCCATAATCTTATGCGAATTCAAAAACTTCAAAACAATGCTGACAATCAGAGACCCATGTTCCTCACATGTTCCTCACCTTCGTATTCTGCACTGGCTTTTCGTAGATAAGTTGTGTGTATCTGCTTTTCTGCTTTCCACTCTACTGGACTTACCCATCTGTCTGGCCTTATCAGTGCTTACACTCGCTCATGAACTCTGGCTGTTGCCTTCTGAAAATGCCTCGTGTTAATACAAGAACCTATGGTGAACGCTCTTTCCTCTTTGGAACAACCTTCCACATCATATGTGGAGTGATGGCCTAGAGGTAATGCGTCCTCCTGGGAAGGAGAGAATCTGAGCGCACTGGTTTGAATCACGGTACAGTCGCCAACATTTTCTCCCCCTCCACTAGACCTTGAGTGGTGGTCTGGACGCTAGTCATTCGGGTGAGACGATAAACCGAGGTCCCGTGTGCAGCATGCACTTAGCGCACGTAAAAGTACCAAGGCAACAAAAGGGTTGTCCCTGGCAAAATTATGTAGAAAAATCCACTTCGACAGGAAAAACAAATAAAACTGCACGCAGGAAAAATACAAAAAATGGGTGGCGCTCTCAGTGTAGCGACGCGCTCTCCTTCGGGAGAGCAGCCCGAATTTCACACAGAGAAAACTTGTGACGGAAAAGAGAAATACAAATACAGATATCTGATCATCGGACTCCGTCTGTCTTTCGCTCATCACTAAAAACTCGTGTTGTCAATTCAACTGTGATCAACGTGTTTGAAAAAAATATTATGTTATTGATGTGTTTGCTTTTTTATCTATATTCATGTGTTATTTTCAGTGTTATTATTGTATTTTTACTTTAACTGTTATCAGTGTGTTTGATACATTAAATGTCAATTTCTTGGATACTTTAACAGTTATTCATACGTGCACAAAAGTACTTTGAAGCAAGGACAGACGTCCTTCACAAAACTGAAGGAGGATATGCACGCGTATGCCCTTCAACACTGCAAGTCATTATGATTTGACTGCTCATGCCCTGCGCATTAACAAATCCATGAAGTGAATTGAGAAGCCAGTGCATGAAAACAGCCTGACTGGCTTCTTTTGCTTTGGTCATTTAGTGGTTTTCAGTTCAGGGAGACCCACGTAAAGAGCTAAGCTCTGTAAGCAGAGCTGGGTGGGCTAGCCAATGGAACTGGCCGTCCCGCGCTGCTGCCGACTTCAAGCAATAGCCGTTAGAGTGTAATGGGGCGTGGTACGGAGCCATCCTGTCTGTTCTGTCTCACTGCTCTCTTCCATTTTTACACTGGCCATTCCGGCACCAAAACGGATCAGCCTTTTTCCGCATCTGTTGTCTCTTCTTGTTTTCTTCTTTTTTTTTTAACTTTGCTTCCCAAAGTGTTGGAGCGCGCGAGCTTTACTTTTCTCTGTTGGCATTGAACAACAGATACCCCCAGAATGACTAACACTATATATATATATATATATATATATATATATATATGCGTGTGTGTGTGTGTTTGTGTGTGTGTGTTTGTGTGTGTGAACGTAGGAGAAACTGCAATAGGAATATAAATGTAGCCGTGTTCCCGAGTGGTGTATAAGGGGACGGTACAAAAGAACTAACTGAATGATTTACTGTATTAAAGGATAGACAAGAATTCATGCGCACAGGCCATGAACATATAGAGGCCAATCACAAATGGGTTTTTTCTATTGTTTTATTTAGAATAGTTATGAGAACATAAGAAAAGAAGAAGAATTAAGGAGAAGAACTAATAGGAAGACGAAATAAGGAGAGAAGAGATAAAACAGTGCCTGAACAGACACAAGTAAACAGATGTCATTAAGCACATGTCAACACAAATGAATAGAAAAGCACATGTATACATATTACATGGAAAGACTATCACTTGGTTTGTTAAGCAACAACATACAATAAGATAATGCATATGTGTGAAGACCAAACACTGACATCAAATGGCATTTCTAATACATTTAAATAGTGCAGTTAAAGTGATTGAAGTGATGCTGATTTTGTGAAAGTACACTGACAGTATAGATTTGATAAAGCTGATACTGTGTCAAAGTGACTCAAATGAATCAGTTTTTATCATGTAGCACGATACTGGAGTAAGCCCTCTAGGAGAGGGCATGATAATTACAATTAACAGACTGATATATAAGATGGTTTTAACCAATAACAGATTTTAATCAAACACTATCTTATAATCTCGACAGAATACTACACACATCTTAAGAGCAATGAAAATCAGTGAAACACTGTAGCATCATAACTGATATCATCATGTGAAATAATACATGAATAATAGACAAGATAATAGAATCAGTGGCTTTGATATTATACTGGCAAACTGATAGACCAGATAGTAAGTGAAGAACCATCATGGCTTAACCAGTAAGTGGTGAATGAACTTAACACAAGTTATCCGTTTCATCAAAGCCATATATCAACACAGCTAAGCTTGTTCTCAACACTTAAATCTCCTCCGCCGAAGCGGGATAAGGAACCTAACCTTCATCCGTGACTGCAAATGAGAAAGAACGCGTCATATGCACTCACTGGAACAGTCGCGAACAAACTCTCAGTGTCCAGAGTCGTCATTGACTGTGACGTTAAGAAGAATCAAAGGGACTGCTGCTACGAGCATATGACGACATGGCGATTTTCTAGATGAATAATAGCCGAGCTGTGACTACATGTCAAAGCAATAACTGAACAAAGCAATATCAACATATTCATATGAACACAAGTAATGTGTCAGACAATTTACAGATCATCAACACATTCTACACACTGGTACTTACAGCGATACGTAGCGAGACACTGTCCGTTGGGGCCACGACACACACTGTGGGTGACACAAGTCAGTGGTCAGCTAGCTGGCTATCTCCGCAAACGGGCCAAGGTGAAAGTGACCACTGATCACTCACTCCGTTAATTTATGCGAGTTAAGCGAACTGCACTGACCCGTGAAACAAAAGGTCTCCAATCAGACTAAATCTGATAAGAAGTGTGTTTGTGACCAGGTGTTCAGTGATAGATTTCTAAATGATTCCTGAACCAAATTACGTCGGATAGGTCGCAAAAGAAAGAGCTCAACACCTACTTTCTAATGAGTATAAAATGAAGTGTTGGTTAGTTAAGATGAATTTATAATCTTAATTTAAGTCACCTGAACAAGGTCAGTTTTAGCGAGCTCATCGCGGAAAATTACAAACTGCGTTAAATCAGTTTAACGTAGGCAAACACACATGGAATAGATTTAAAGATGGAATTGCGACGATTCTGTCAGTATATAATACTTGTAGTTTACTGATCCGACAAAAGACATTAATTAAATACCCTGCGTCAGAAACACAGATTAGAGCTCGCCCAATCGCGTACTTAGTTGGAGTGGTTTGTGGCGAGACAAAATGACGTAAGCTTAGCGTCAGTTGAAATCTTTAGACTGACGAACGATTAAACTAAAATCAAGTATACTTCTAACTGATTAAAATGTGTGTCTAAGCATACAGAGACAATTTAATAGATGATTAGGGAATAGGTTTGGAATGGGCTTTGCATCAAACCGGGAATAGCGTCACACATTCTGCGCGAGCCGTTGAAGTCCAGCGGGTTAATTGCGAAAACGTCGTCTGCTATGCAGCTTGTGCGTGAAGCAGTAAGAGCGCTATCTGAAACAGTATCTGAAGCTAAGCGCTTGGCTATATAAACAAAATGGTAGAAACAGCAAACACCAAACAGCTCAAGCAAATGTTCCATTGGACCGCGCATCAAACCTTCTGCAATAACAGATAACATCTTGAAATTATCAAAAATAACATTCAAGAGGACTTTCCGAAACGTTTGGTAAAAACGATTTCAAGCTCTGACATTCAAGTACAACTGATGTATTTCACATCTTTCCTGAACTTGATCACAAAACCGTCCAGCTTTATCTTGTAAAATTAATGCATGAATCTGCCTTAATCTGATTAAATTACTGTACGTACGTGATAGATTGAAAGTTTCCAGTTTATAAACATGAAGCTTTGCTATTTTGCTTGTATATTTCCCTGGCCTTGCTCCACGATGATTCTTCCAGTAATCGGTAGTCATCTTGTACAGATAGAGGCACGTAAATTTCTGTGGTTCCCTGTTCGTGTTTTGCACCTTTTCTTACAGCCTTGTCAGCCCATTTATTATAGAAAATACCAAGGTGTGAAGGAACCCAACAAAAAGTCATATTTGTTCCATTCAAACTCTGTGTGTGTGTGTGTGTGTGTGTGTCTCTCTCTCTCTCTCTCTCATTTTGGAATAGTTTGGTTGAGTCAGAGAGTTGGTAACGAATTAACATTTATAGCAGAAATAAATGATAGACTTGTAGCCTCTTTTAACAAAACTGGCACTCAAAATGAAAGACAACGATAAGTATACATGGTTTTTTCTCTTTTAAAAGGATTTTTCAAGCAGAGAAGTATTTATTAGTGGTCACTAGCAAATGGCATTGAGACACTCTTGCCATATTTAGAAATCGCACTTTAGGCCTTAGTGGAAATAAAAAATGGTTTGATATTAACACATCAGAGGGTAATATTGGTCCAGTATGTAATGAGGAAAATTCAATTGAAGACGAAGTACACCTCCTATTTTCATGCAAAGCGTATCGCGATCTAAGAAAGGAAAGCAAACTATTTCACCTGAATGTTGCAATGAGAAAAGACTTAACAATTGTACTGTCGTCTGAAGACAATAGAATAATCAAATCTCTACCAAAATTTGTTGCTGAAGTGACGAAAGTAAGGAAACAAATTGTACAACAGTAACTGATTGTCACCATGATTATCAATAGTTATAAAGGAAATATTTTCACCTTTCTTGATACTGGTCGATGGTTTTCTTATCTATTATATTGATATTCGAAACAGTTTTTTACCCTAATTTTGACGTGTGCATTTTTGCGTGTGGGTCTGAGGTCCGTGCACGCGCGCGCGGGCATGAGAAAGAGTGCGACGTGTGAGTGAAAGTACGCGGGCGCGCAGCGAGAGGTTCATGCATGTGTTCCTGTATTTTGACTGGGTGTGTTCGCGCGCTCTGGAAAGGATTACTTGGAACTGCGGACTCGTTGGCTCGCGCGCCGCGAGAGCAGAGTGGGGGATATTTGGTACGTGCGCTTGACGCAAAGAGACACTGAACACAAAATTATTGCTTACATGCCCATTTGTTGAACGTTTCTGGTCACTTAACTCATTTCTTTATTCACTTTGTTTTGTTTTCATGCACCCCCTTGACATTAGATAATGATGGAGTTTCCCGTCGGACCGACGGATGAGTAGGCAGGCAGGCTTATCTGTCGGTGTGTGCTCTCATATGGCAGAAGAGGCCGATTCTGGATGCACAGAACTTCCCACAGGTGTTGCAGAGAAAACGTCACCAGAAGATGAGCCCTGCTTCCTTTGCTCACGCTTCTCCTTAATGGCCAGCGTTCTCTTGTTTTCAAACGTCTTCTTGAGCACAGCATCCTCCTCCAGTGAGAGTGATCAAGGGCATCAGTTTCCCAGGAAGCGATGTCTATGTCACAGGCTTTGAGGTTTGTCTTCAAGGTGTCCCTGAAGCGCTTGCAGGGCCTTCCTTCAGCTGGCCATACAAAAGCATCTTCCGGATCCTGCTGTCTGTCATGTGGACAACGTGTCCTGTCCAGCGTAGCTGGCACTGGATCAGCAGACTTTCGATGCTGGGCAGGCCGCTCCTCTCTAGGACCTGGAGGCTGGAAACCCTGTCTTGACACTTTATGCCGAGGATCTTTCGTAGACATCTCTGGTGAAACTGCTCAACTTCTTGAATGTGACGGTGATACGTCGTCCATGTTTTACAGCAGTACAACAAAGTGGTCAGCACAACAGCTCTGTAGGTTTTGATTTTGGAGCCTGTTGTTGAGTCTGCCAAAGGCGGAGCTGGCCTTGGCGATGCACAGGTCACTTCTGCATCAAGGGCTCCGTTGCTGCATAGGGTGCTGACCAGGTAGCAAAACTTGTCGACTGACTTGATCCCCACTCTCTCGCCTACCGACGCTCACAGTCCCACAGTGTGCAGATACTGCCACGTGTAGGACGGCCTCGGCAGGTGCAGGTTTTTTCTTCGGAGTTCCGTCTCCTAGGAGGACTTCCAGCCAAGGATAAGAGCTCCCCCTGCCCTTTGGTCATCCTCTTCCGCCTTCACAGCCGTTGGGAAAGGTTTCCTCCTCCTCCTGGTCCGTCGTTGGGAGACTTCACATGCGGCAGATAGTACTGGATTACATGGTACCAGTAGCAAGGGCTATGCCCCTGACCTGCGAAGACCTGACCTGTAAATGTCAATAAAATATCAAAGTGTCTCTATCTCTCTCTGTATTGTTGTCTCACTCCTCCCGTTCCATTCCCATCCGATCCTTTCTTTCCCCCCATCCTCCACCTTCTGTCTTCCCGTCTCCCCCACCCGACCCCCCTCTCCTTAATTATCGGAAGTGCATGATTATATTTTTATTTCTGTTTTGCTTTTTGATTACTTTCCGAGTTCCTCTTTTCATTTTATTTCAGGTATATATATTTTGGTTTCGCTTTTCACTTGTGATTGCTTTTAAAGATATGATTTACATTTTTGCAAGCTGAGAAATATATGTTTTGTCTAAACTGTTGTTTTGAAATGATCTCTTGGTCTGTTTCTCACCGGTTTGTGTGTGTGTATGTGTGTGTGTGTGTGTGTGTGTGTGTGTGTGTGTGTGTGTGTGTTGTTTAGTTTTTCTATCTTACGTTTTTTTCTCTTTTTTTTCTTTTCATTTTCCCTCCTCTTTCTCCTTCTTCGTATTTTTTTCTTCTTCTTTCGACTTCGTTTAATTGTTTTTATTTTGATGGGATTTGTGTGTGTGTGTGTGTGTGACGAAAAGAAGCTGGTAGCTTATCAATTTACCCTAAATAAAACATTATAGTTCGAGTTCGAATTTTCTCTTTAAATATCCTGATATATCGACTTATTTCATATTGGGATTTTTTAAGAGCACCTTTGAGTCTCCTTCCTAAAGATTATTATCCCTTGTTGCTGGCCCAATGAGGTGGTCGCATACAACACACACACACACACACACACACACACACACACACATATATATATATATATATATA
>JAAQRG010155990.1:5000-11694 GCA_011634625.1 Babylonia areolata
AACAAATGGAATCGAGACTTTTGAAACACCAGAAAACAGTGATGTGTGTGTGTGTGTGTGAAGAGAAGAAGTGGAGAGATCAAAAAGACCGAACACACAACGACAAGGAACTATTTTTCTTTTTGTAGAAGTAACAAGTGAAAGTGGTTTGCATCACACAGACACAGAAGTGAGGAAATCAAGGAAAAGTAGTAGTCACACAACATCCAAAAAAAGCACTCAACTTAAAGCCCTCCAAAACTCAACATTAACTCTTCTTCGAGAATGAACGGGATGCAAAACATCTTTCTGCCATTGACTGGTCAGCCCAACTTAGGTTCAGGTACCATAACTTGATACGTGTTTTATTTATTTTTATTTTTATTTTTTTTTTTTTTCACTGTCAGTATATAATACCGACTTGCGTACCAGGGCCAGCTGGTGTGTGAATGAATCGTTCAACAAGGAACACAATCAATAAATAGGAGAATAAACCCCACTTTTGTTTTGTACAGAACGGCTATACATGTAGACATCAAACAACGTGAGCAGGACCCGTCTGCTCCTATCTCTCACCCACAGATGGAAATCTAACAACAGGTACACAATGAAACTGACGTGAAACACATTGTTTTTACACAAAATTTACTTTTACATATAAATACATATCTATACAGAAAGTGAACGGCTACACACTGTGTACAACTAAACTGGATAAACTGAAGTATATAGATTTGACTGTAACGTGAACATAATTATGGATAATTTTGTTCAGACATTGGCAATCATCATGAAAATGATGGCTCAGTTGCCTCCTTCGTAAACAATTCTTCCCAAGCGCTGACTTCCCCCCCACGAAAAAACCAACAAGATCCATCCCCTGACATTCACATGTCGGCAACGTTCTTCATCTGAACAAGCTCGTCTCACATGGATGAACTACAAAAGGCTTCAACAATAATCGAGACGTGGTAATAATGATCAGCAATGGCTCGTAGCACCAATAAAAAACATCAGATCAGCTCCAAAGGAAATAATGGAAAAACAAAACTGATCTGAGGTGATGGAAACTATCTACTAAGAAATGAAAGCACTACTACTTTCTCAGAACAAAATGAAACGATTTTCAAAATACATATAACAACAACAACAAAAAAAAAACAACCCCAAAATAACTGGTTACATGATACTGGCTGGCTTCTTCATAAGAAACGGCAAGATATCTCCTTCGCTAAACCTTTCAGGAATATGCAAATGGAGTGTACAATATTTTTTTCCCCTCGAGAAACAAAACTGTAAAAGTTTCGTAAACAATATGAAGTTGTTGTTTGTTTTGTTTTTGTTGTTTTTTTAATCTTTTTCTTCCAAAAACTAGACCACGGCCAAAACTGAGCACCCAAATCGTCAGAACGACCAGGAAGTGGTGGGGCAAATGTCAAAAAAAAAGTATCACAACAACAGCAACAACAAAAAACACCAGGAGGGTCAGGGGAAAAAATGTCAAGAGGACGACTAGTGGTAGTGGTCACACTGGCGAGGACACAGGAGGTGACAGGGCCACGGAGCTTCTTTCACCCTTCGTTTCGTCCCGTGCAAAGCACCGGTATGACTGTATGGGACTTGGACTGGGCGCTGGAATGGTTCCTAAAACCCGTCCTTAGACCGAGAGGGGTTTTTTTCTGTTTTTTCTTTTTCTTTACTGTGTCTTTATCAGTTACATTGTCTTTTTTTCTTCTTCTTCCATCCGATACAGATACCTGTATCTGTATCTAAAGATATATATATATATATATATATATATATATATATATATGTGTGTGTGTATGTATATGTGTACATTGTATACCCCAGCTACAGCGGCTACACTGCTTCAGTCTCACAGGTTTTGTTCCTCCCGCAATACAAGTCTTGAACATGTCTGTACAGTACAGTGTGTGCCAGCCAGGCCTCACAGGGTGGAGGTGACCACCAGCGGCAGGGAGGACAGCACGGGACTGGAACTGCTGACCCCCAGGCTGGACTCCAGCCCCGACACGGAGCAAAGTCCCGTGGAGTCCACCACCAAGGGCAGGGTGCCGGTGGCCGAGTGGACCGAGGCGGAGATGGGGGTGTGCAGGGAAGGCGTCATCAGGCCGCACGACGTCAGCGTGTTGGAGGAGCAGGGCAGGGAGGGGGAGGCGGTGGAGAAGGGGGACGATGATGAAGAAGATGATGATGAAGAAGAAGTGAAGGAGACGGTGGAGGCGGAGGAGGGGGTGGTAGAGGGGGAGGAGGTGGCGGCGGCAGGGGCGGGCATGGGAGCAGTGGAGGCCAGAAGCTTAGCGTCTCTCTTCCTCCTCTGCTTCTCGTGCACCTTGGCGTGGCGCTTCTTCTCGTCGGAGCGGGCGAACTTGCGGCCGCAGACATCGCAGGAGAAAGGTTTCTCGCCCGTGTGGGTCCGGACGTGGGTGGTGAGATGGTCGCTGCGCGAGAAGGAGCGCGCGCACACCTTGCAGTGGAAGGGCTTCTGGCCGGTGTGGATGCGGATGTGGCGGGTCAGCTCGTCGCTGCGGGAGAAGCGGCGGTCGCAGTTGGTGTCGGGGCAGGCGTAAGGCCGCTCGTGCACCGGGGTCTTGGAGGCCCGCACGGGGTACTTGCGGGGCTTGCAGGGCTTGAAGCTTGTGTGGCTCTGCTGGTAGGGCTGGTTCAGCACCGACAGGGAAGGGGCCTTGCAGGGGACGGAATGGGGAGGAGGGGGGAAGGCCAGACCGGCGGAGGAGGTGTCCCTCATCATGTAGCAGCCAGGCTCCATGACGTCCAGGCCGGGCTCTGTCTTGATGGGGCATGGCAGGGGAAACTGCGGCACGTCCATCTGGAGCACCTGGAAGTTGGGCAGCTGGGGGGCTGAGGTGGGGACGGTGGCGGCGCTGCAGCAGCGGAGGTCGGCGCTCTGCTTGCCGCTAGTGAAGGAAGGGTCCGGGATCTGCTGCATCTGGAGGATGGACTCCGGCAGGGAGCTGGGAGGGAGACCCAGAATGTTCAGTTCTTGCTGAGCTGTCAGCTGCTGCTGCTGTTGTTGTCGTTGCTGAGTGCAGCTGCTGTAAGAGGGCGGCTGCTTCATCATCCCCAGCTCCCCCATGTCCATGGACACAGGCATCTGTAAGGACTGGGAGTAAGGGGGAGGGGGAGGGGGCGAGCAGTAGGGATCCCCCAACCCGCTTTCCGTCTTCACTCCAGCGTCCGACAGATCCCCGAAGTGAGACTCCGGGGAGTGGACTGAGTGTGGGGTGAGGGGGCTGGCCTGGGGGTAGACGTCCTGAGAGATGGGCGAGTGCACGGAGGCGGCACCAGGGGACGGGGAGGAGGCGGGGAAGTGGGAGGCGGTGGAGGAGGAGGCCTCGCTGACGCTGCAGACGGTGGGGTCGGGGAAGTCGCAGGAGTCTGCCGGGGAGGGCTGGAAGTCGGCCTGCTGCAGGTGCTGGCCGGGCTGGTGGAGGAAGTGGGAGGGGCTGCTGGTGATGAGGGCGTTGATGAAGGGCGACAGGGGCTTGAGGAGGGCGGCCAGGGTGGGCTGGCTGGGGTCGCTCATGTCCAGCTCGTTCAGACCCCCGCCGCCGCAGCCTCCTCCTCCGGGCGTCATGGGCGCCGCCATCAGAGTGCCTGTGTAGGTGATGGTGTGGGTCATGCCGCCGTTGTTGTTGTTGTTGTTGTTGCAGCTGCTGCCGGTGTTGTTGGAGCTGATGCCTGTGGACATCTGTGGGCGGTGGGAGGGCACCACGCCCTCCAGTGTTCTGGCATCGGGGATGTTGATGGAGGCTACGATGTTGGCTGTAACAAGAGACAGGCACCGCATACTGTTAGTCATCTGTGTGACAGCTGGTTATAATCTTCGTGATATAAAAATAGTGTTTTCATTGTCGCTTCAGTATTAATTAGAGGGAAAGAGAGAGAGAGAGAGAGAGAGAGAGAGGGGGGGGGGGTGCGGGGAAGGAGGACAGTAGAGGCTCAGTGAAATACAGGCAGAAGAGCTGAAGAAAATCTAACTGCTAAACTTAAAGAACAAGCACACACTGATTAAATAATCAATGTGTCTTTAGTGTTCTCAACTACCTCGTTTCTATTTGTTCGTTTTTGTTATCGTTGACAACCCACAACACTAAACTAAATAAAACAATGTTGACTTTGTCTGTGAACACCCCCAGTTTCTATTGACTGTGTATTAATATCATGCAGTCAGTAGCCGCAACACACACACTCTTCATATCTCTGTATTTATTAATAGGTGGATGGCTGCGGTGTTGCCTACCGTCTGACTCAGCGAAAACCTAAACCAGCACACGTTATCGATCGCGGACTGCATTTCTCGGCCTCGCAAAGCCACAATCAACCTGTCGACTTGACGTAAAAATAAAGAAACCCGATTTAGATTCAGTCAGTGGCTCACAACGGCACACAGCCTTCGAAAGCAGAAAGGAACGAAAATAGTACCTAGCCCGCTTGCGTATGGTGCTTGCGCGCGAGCCAGCTCTGAACTCATGAATATGTATGAGATTTGGCAACCCGTCAAATCGGCGCTCGCACTGCAGCCCAAGGCTGAACAAGCGCTCCATTCTCATGTCTGCTGACAGTTCGCTTTTAGGTTTTCCGAAACCATGCTTGATAACCTGAGTAGACAGAGTGACACGAACACAATGAACAACATCGACAATAGAAAACCGAACTGATACGAAGCAGGCATTGACACAAACCGTTGTCAAACAACGAAAGCTGGTTTCTAAAAATAACCACAATGGCCGCCTCGTCGCCGCCACAACCAAGTCGGCACAACACAACGCTCCCTTTTCGTTGCTCGCCTCCCTCCCAACTCCCACAAATCCGAATAAAGCCAAACACCTACCAGTAAGTGGCTCTGGGGCATCAGGTCCGAAGAAGTTTGTGTCGCATGTGGTCACTGGAGTGTTGAGAGAATCCTCCAAACTTTCCGAAGCATGTCTAGAAAGGCCGCCACCGAGGGCCATGGCGGTACTATCAAAGCACAGACTAGGGAAGTCTGTCACTTGTGGCAGAGTGTCCAGTCCCACATCCATAATCATTGCTGTGAATTAAATCCTTGTCACTTCCAAATCAAGATTGTTGTGTGTGTTGTTGTTGTTTTTAAGTGGGCCGCAGGTGTCCACAGTGTCGAGCATACGAGTGATTCGAATGCTGTCTCACTGTCTCACGCTGAGTGCTTGACTTTTACGCACGATGTTCACAACTCTGAGCTGAATCTGTGAATGAAACCGCCGCTTATATACCCACCAGTCATGAATGAACGTCTCCGGCAGTCGGCTGCCCATATATGGGACGAGCCTAATTATCTACCATAGCAACCACCAATCAGAGAGCTCGCTGCTTTGACGTCACTTTGACGTCACATTTCGATTGCCGCCTGACCTTTACTATCGACTGGTGAACCTTTCTAAATGGGTCACAACTTCTGCTCGAAAAAGGGCTATTATTTCACAGAAGCGGTATCTTTTTGACAAAATATTCAAACTTCCACGTTCCTCGATTGTTAACTTAACAGCCAGTATAAGATTCTTTTCAAAAAACGCTGTCTAAGTACAGTTTTTTCTTCATAGTAACAACGTTGACAAACCGCCGTTACGGTCTGACCTCCTCTCTCCGCGAGAGCCTCGCTTTCGTGCCTAACCCCAACGTCACCTTAGCGAGGGAAATAATCTAACCATATATGGAGCTTACACTTCCGACGACCCCGTGTGCCGTGCCGGAAACACCGTAGCTTTATTTAGAAGAATCCGTCAACGCTCGGTAAATTTCGGAGGGGGACTTCGACACGACGCCGGAACCTTCGATATGTATCTTTAGAACAGCTCGCTCGCTCGCTCGCTCGACGGGGTTTTGGGTCAAGCTACGTGTTTTAAAAATAGAGCGCATGAACTGTGAATCAGACGAAGGTTGAAAAAAAGAATACATGCCCCCACCTCCTTCCTCCTCCCCACTCCACCCCATTTTTTATCTCTTTCCCTCCTCCCCAGTTGCTTCTCGAAGCTGTGGTAACGACTGTGTGTGTGTGTGTGTGTGTCTGTGTTTGTGTGTCTGTGTGTGAACGAGCGCGCGCGTGCGTTGGGACAACTTCAACTTTTGGAAAGGGTTGAGTACTGGAAAACAGGTGCAAGAGAGAGAGAGAGAGAGAGAGAGAGCAGGCCAACTGTTTGTGTTCAGACAGTTGTTCCTATGACTTCAGTTTGCGCTGTTTTGTCTGAGAGATAAGGTTTACTGACGTGTGTTGACACACGGGTATAACATACATGGTTCATGCTGTGGTGGGTGTTAAAGACGTACTACTTACCTATATGTTATTAAACACTTCGCAGTGACGAATCATTGTCTTTGTTGTTTCTGCAGTTGCTGTTTCAGTTTTGTCTTATTCTTTTTCTTTTTCTTTTTTTTATAGCAAGGTGAGATAAAATATAAATATACTGTGTATGTATTTAAAATATCCAGTAGCTGATTGACGCCGGCTGTGTATAGATATTACAGAGAAAAAAAACGTAAAGTAAATCGATAAGTAAGTAATACATATAGATGAATATAGACAACTGAGTTGATAAAGAGTACCCGTGAATAAACTGTTGATAAATTTAGTCGAGCTCTTTTGTCGTTGTCGTGTTTCGTATGGTGGTGGTCGGTTAATGTGTGTGTGTGTGTGTGTGTGTGTGTGTGTGTGTGT
>JAAQRG010155993.1:0-11685 GCA_011634625.1 Babylonia areolata
ATAAGACAACAATGGTGATAAATAAGCAAATAAATGTAAAATATGAAGACACACATTCACACTTACACCCACACATGCATAACAGAAATGCACCAGACATGCAGTTTCACATATATGAAAGCACAGTCAAATACATATAAACGTACATGAGCTCCAACACACACACACACACACGCATTACCGTGCGCCTCCTCTACCCCCCTCCTCCACACACTCATTTCTAGTCTAAGTATCGCAGCTTCCACGGCACACACACACACACACACACAAACACACACTCACAGAGATGAACACTTACTTGTACAAGCACATATAAAAGCACAGTCAAATACATATAAACGTACATGAGCTCCAACACACACACACACATTACCTTGCACCTCCTCTACCCCCTCCTCCACACACTCATTTCTAGTCTACGTATCGCGCAGCTTCCACGGCACACACACACACACACACACAAGATGAACACTTACTTGTACAAGCACACACATACGCCCATATCTCCCACCCCCAACCCCACACACGTACATACAAAGATATATATATATATATATATATATATATATATATATATATATATATACACGTTCCAATATCCTGTTGCTCCCACAGTGTAGGCATGCATACACTCACATACCTCATCCTCTACCCCACCTCCCCCCGCACTCCCACCTCCCCTCACACACACACACACACACGTACACATATCTCTCCTGACACTTGTGTACAATTTCACTCTCGCGCATTCACAAACGCACTTACTTGTACAAGCACACACACATACGCACAAACACACACAGCCGCCACTGACTGGCCGCAAGAGGGATGGGAAAAGATCTGTGATGCCAAGAACGTGGCGTCTAGTGTGTTGCTCGGTCTATTGTATTTGGAAAGGCCCACAGAGACTCTGTTCCGTTTTGAAGAAATTTGCGCAATGTTGGTTTGGAAATGATGCCGATATTTGTTTGATTTGCAAAGCATCGTGCTCTACCTTTCATGTTAGATTTGCGGCCGCTCCCTCTCTCTGCTTCTATTTCTTTGAGGCGATCGATGGTGTGATGGCCTTGTACCTGTTCTTTTGGGTATTCTTTGACTTTTCTGAGGATTTCCGATTTTCCTAGATGTAGGCCGCTCGTTGGTGTTGCGTTACCAGCAAGTCTGTCAGCTCGCACATTTCCCTTAACACCTGCATGTCCCGGGCAGTATGACCATGTGAGTTTTTTAATCTGAAAGTTGCGCATTGCGTTATGCCACTCTGGGCTTCCCATTCCGTTTTCAATTTTCTGTATGAGGTTCATTGAGTCGGTTAGAATCATGGCATGTTGGTTTCCGGGCGTATGGAAGGACGATAGCCACTGGAGGGCATGTGTCACAGCTTCAACTTCCATCGTTAGGCTGGAGGTTGTGACTTTGTAGGCAGCATTCTCTTCCCAAATTGTTTTTCCATTTTGTTTCGCAGTGAATCCCCAGCCAGACTGGTCTTTGGTGACTGAGCCATCTGTGTATATGATGATGTCCTCTTCTTTACTGTTTTCTTCTATAAGCAGCTTCACTTCCGCATCAGTTTTGCCCTCTGGCCATTCCCGACAATGTCTTCCTAGAGTGGGTGAAATGACTGTGTTGAATAGATGGTTGAGGTTTTCGGGGTTTTTCTCCCATTCTTTTGTTTCTTTCAGGTCTTGAAGTCGGCATACTAGCTGGATTGTGTCTTCTGCTTGCCCCATCCATGATCTTCCTCGTCCTAGACGGCTGCCTTCTGGTTCTTTGACTGCGTCATGCAGTGGGTTTTGAGGGTTTTCTAATGCTTTGAAGTAGGTCTTGACCTGTTCTAACTTGTTTCTGGCCTGCACTGAAGGAAGGTCAAGCAGGTATCGCATGGTTTCTGTGGGCGTGTCTTTTGTTGTTCCAAGGATCAGCCTCATAGCTTCATTTTGGACTCTTTCTAATTTTAGGAGGTTGCTTTGAGACGGTGTTGTTAGCCCAAGTCCGTAGTCGATCACACTGAGGACGAGTGATTGGTATAGCAGGAAGAGGTGGCGTTGTTCAATTCCTTTGGTTGCCATTGCTTTTAAGACTGAAAGGCCCTTTTTGCATTTGAGAACAGTGTTTTCCGTATGTTTTCTGAAGGTCAGCATCCTGTCGAAGTGTATTCCTAGGTAGCGTAGGCATTCAGTTTTCTCAATTTGAATCCCATCGAATGACACAGAAGGTGGTGATTTGCTCGCGGTTTTGTTGTTGAGGGTGCACAGCAACGTTTGGGCTTTCGCTGGATTGATGGAAGATCCTGTGTCTTTGCACCATTGAGCAATATTGTTTAGTTGTTTCTGGACGGCTTCAGTTCTTTCCTGAGCATTTTTCGAAGTTTTGAAGACCAGGCCGTCATCCGCAAGGGTAAGCACCCGAGCAATTCCATTGTTGTTTAAGTCTGCAAGGCCCTTCGTGTAGACATTGTAGAGGACAGGAGAGAGTGGAGACCCTTGTGGCAGTCCCATGGATAGTTTAGAAGTGCAGACATCCAATCTCCGAGGTGTAGGACGACGGTTCTTTCCTGAAGCGCTGCTGCTATCCATCTTGTCAGTGTCAAACTTACTCCATACCTTAGTGGCAGCTCCATGAGGTGCGCAAACTGGACTTTATTGTAGGCATCTTCAAGGTCAATTGCTACTGCTAGTGTTTCTTCTTTTCTTTGAAATCCTTCATACACCTCATATGCAAAAGCAGCTGCATTTTCCCATGTGGACTTGCCTGTTCTGTAACCACCTTGATTTGAAGGGAGAATGTGCCTGTGTTCAAGATCCCTTGCAAGTTTCCTGGCTATCATGCGTTCCATGAGCTTTCCAACAATGTTTTGCATGGTTAGGATCCGGTAGCCGCTTACCTGACGATGGTCCTTTCCTGGTTTTGGTATGGGTTTTAAGAAGCTGTGTGTCCAGTCCTCCGGCACCTGTCCATTGTGGAAACTGTTTTGATATAGATTGAAAAGTTTGCTTCTGTCTTCTTCCGATAGCTCCTTGATGTCTGAGTAACGAACTTTGTCTGGGCCAGGAGCCGATTCTTTCTTGCATTTAGCTATTGCCTCGTTTAGATCATCCATTGTCAAATCATCATCAGGTCCAGTCTGCATAAGGGTTTGGTTTAACTCCTCAACATATTTCTTTTTCTCATCTAAGTTTCTTTGATCACTCTGTTGTATGAAACGTTTGAGCAAGGCAGATCCTTTTTCTTCATTTGTCTTAAGCTTGGTTCCGTCAGTGTCTAACATGTCTGGGGTTGTTGTTGTGCACGTTAGAGAGAACTGAGTTGAACTGAACTGAATGAATTTTCTGAGGGTAATACTAATAGATTAAGCAAAACCGTGTTTTTTTGCCCAACCAGGGAAAACAAAGTAAAAAAACAACAAACAAACAAACAAAAAAAAAGCCATGTACATAATACATCACGAACACATGAATAATAAATTAACATATACAGCACAGCATTACAGATAAAAAGATCTAGAAAGAGAATCAAAGAGAGAGAGAGAGAGAGAGAGAGAGAGAGAGAGAGAGAGGGAGAGTGAAGGGAAGAGAGAAAGAGAGAAGTGGAAAAAAGAAAAAACGAGAGGGGAAGAGATAACGGGAGAGATGAGGAGAGAGAGAGAGAGAGAGGGGAGGGGGGAAGCTACAATCATAAACACTTGGCTCAATATTCTGACATGTCTTTCAACTCAAATTTATAATCAAACTGGACGTCTCCCGTTATAATGAAACAGGCGAACGATTTAATACACGGTTCATACACGCACATACACACACATGCGTTCACACATACATATGATAATGTGTATTCGTGTTTACATAGAGTAACATAAATCACACCCTCCCTCCGCTTTTTCAAAGTGGAGAATAAAATCATGACTAGCAGACAAGCACATCCATTCACACTGACATATGAACACACGCACGCAAACACCCACCTCCACACAGAGAAGACACAACACAACCCACAGCCCCAAACCATCCTCAAACCCATTCTTTCTCTCACCTTTGGGAAGCTGGGATTGCGGATTGCCAAGATCCAGTCTCGGTAGTCCAGCTCCAACTTGTCCTTGAGGATGTGGTTACCGCCCTCAATCTTTAAGATGTCCTCCAGAGTGTCCACCACGTAGGTTATCACATCAGTGGGCATGCTGTGGTTCTCCACAAACACCACACCGTCCTCACAGGCATACTGCAGCTTTTTGGCCGTGACCTTCAGCCTCAGACGGGTCACTGGGTCGTCCTCGGCCAGCGTCTGTATCTCTCGGACCAACCCCCTGAAGGTTGAGTTGAACTGTTTCATCCTGCTCTGCAGCTCACCCCAGGTGCCTTCATCCAGCAGGGTGGTGTTGAAGCACTCAGTGAACAGGTCCTGTATCTCTACAATGCTGGTTTTGATGAAATGGTACTCCGTGCCAGCACTGGTCTGCTGCTGGGATTGCAGCACCGCTGACAATCCTCCCGGGACGATCCGCCCAATGAAGAGGCACACCCGAAGCCGCACGTCAATTTCACTGAAGTAAGGCAGAGGTTCCCTCATGGCAGGAAGGGCATAGTATCGGCAGAATAAAAACTTCTTGCAGGCTTGTTCAGCGTCTTCGATAACGTCACTGAAACTGGCACCAGAGAAGCTTGATAATTTTCTCATAATCTTTCTTTGGAAGAAGCAGCCGTACATGTGATATATGAAGGCCAAATCATTCCCGCTGTGCTGCTCAACTTGTGAAGCCATACGTACTGCGTCTGTGAAGTTCTTTTCCGCTTCCTCTTCCTCACCCGGTCTGCAGAGGGAATAGAAACGACCCAGGTGAGCTCTGCAGTTGGCGTCCTCTGGACAAATCTCACTCAGCTTCTGAAGAACCTGAAGACGTCCATGGTAAGGAGCTTCTGAATCAAGGTCCATCAAGATGGCGGAAAACTGTGATTTCTTCTTGGTCTCTGTTTCTTCATCGACCATTTCTGTGACGTCGCGCATAATGAATGTCTTTGTGAGCACAGACTGTAGAGCAAACGAAGCACTGCCAGTAGTGCCGGCCACCTTATCCAAAAAGTCAAGACAAATGCTCTTCAGGTTTTGCTTCGCAGCTTGGCTGAGGTTCTCTGTTCCACTTCTTTGTCCACCAGCGTTCAGCATTTGTTCTAACATCTCGAGGGCGACGGTGTAGTGCATGACGCGGATGTAATTGCGTTTGCCTTCATTCACGTCACGGACAACAAGCATCTGCACGGGGAAGGGGAGATCATGAATGTCAACGAAGGCACCCGTGGACTCTCCGATGTTGCCGATGAAACAACAAGGCAAGGAAACCTGAGCATAGTAATAGACGAGAGCCAGGTAACAAAGGCATTTTTGCCAATGGCTTGAACAACTCCCCAGATACCCTCTCACGTAGGCTTGCATGCCTCGGAACTCGTAGTCAAAAACGGTCAAGCCGTATTCAAACATCTGGTGACCCTGACGGTTTTCTTGAACATCAGTGTCAAGCATGTGCAGAGCTCGTTTCTTTCCCTCGTTGTCGCAATGATTCTTAAACTGAATGACAAGATTTCGCGACTCCTTTCTGGTGACCAACCCTTGAACATAGAACTTGTTTTTGTGCTCCACTACCATTCGTTTTGGGTCAATTTCATACGGATATCTCTTCACCTGAATAAAAACAACCATGCAATGTCCGACCTGAATACGTAAAAACTGTAGCTTCTGTTCCTCTTCTCCATCAAAGAGAGCAACGACAGGCATATGCGTCGAGTTGGCCAGGAACCGCAGTCTTTCAGCGACGTCTTCAACAGTGGATCCTGACCTCTGCTTAACATGAACGCAGGGCGTAGTTTCGTGCAAGTTAAACAGAATCCGCTGAGCCATTGTGGAGCCTCCGGACCCAGGGGCGTGCAGAATGTGGATGACACCCCCTCTGAATCTTTCCACATACTGCTTGATGATGTGCTTGGTGATCTCGCTGGAGTGGCAGCGCTCAATGTCAAAGCACGTTGATCCCATGTCGTATCTCGCCAACCAGCTGAGGGAACCACCCCGGAAAAAATTATTCCCTTCTTCTTGTAAGTCTTCTGCTGTCATTTCTTTGTGGGTGTATGGATTCTGCAAGTAGAGTACTTCAAAATCCTGAGTCAGCCAAGCAGCGTCCTCCACTCTGACATCAACCGATGCTGTCTCCCCAGGAAGCTGAAACTTAAAGACTCCGCTGTCAATGCTGCTGAACATTATGTCAACTTCTGTGCAGAAGTCTTCAAGGTTCACCTCCACTTTCCTGACGCTGCCTTCTGATTCCTCCATGATGCTCTGAACTTCAAACGAATTTCTGTCAGCAGCTCCATTCTCAGTGAAACAAAGGAAAACTGACGGATGAACGTTAATCCGTTTCTGCACTTCGTGGAGGAATTTCTGCATGCATTTCATCTCCTCCTTGGAGTCTGGCCACAAGACGAGAATGGAGAGGACCGTGTAGTCCTGGCTCAGCCGAGCAAGCTCTGCGCACAGTTTCTCCAGTTTGTCGCACACCTTCCGGAGCCACTGCATGGGGGTCAGTTCTGACAGGTTGCTGTCAGGAATCTCCAAGCGGCCACGGAGACTCCACCACTGCGTGCCCCTCTCTGTGACGGCGGCGTGAGGGTCCATCCAGCTGAAGACTCCGGTGCTCCGTTTCTGCTTCAGGCCATGCTCCATGTAGGCCAGCAGGCCTGTCTCCCGGCCACACACGTCAAAGTCGTACACGGCGATCCACGGCACACTGGACAGGGCGTCCAAGTTGGGAGCTGTGCGGGACAGAGTTCCGCACATCAAAATGAAATGTCCTTTCCCGAAGTGCTGCACAGCCTTCATCAGCTCTGAAGGAGGCCTGGTTCTGGTTTGACTGCCGCCTCCTCTGTCAGTGTCGGTGGGAGCGGTATGCGGATGACATGATGGTGACGTGCATGGCTCCTCTGCTGAGTTAGGAGAGGGGGGCATGCTTGAACTGTCAGATCCATGCTCTGAGATCTGGTCATGGCATGCAGTGATTCTCTCCGTGGGTTTACTGCCTGTGTTTAACATCCAATCCTGTGACTCACACTCTTCTGAAGGGTCTGTAAAGTGCCGTACACGTGATTGCATGAACCAGGAACAGATTCTTCTCACATGTTCATCGCTCATATCAGATCCAGCAGCAGCTGTATTCTTCCCTTCCTTTCTGAACCACAACTGGTTCTTTGTCAGGTGAGGTTTCTTCTCATCGCTCTTCACAGTGCTTGGCTGAATGCATCCAGCACTTCTCTCTATTTGAACAATGCCAACCCTTTTGCTTTCAAACTCTGTTTCTGTGTACTTAAACTTGGGTGGAAATTCGAACATTTTCCACAGAAAGATCTTGTTGTAAAAACCTGGTTTCCTGGCAGATTTCAGTCCCACAACTTGGTGTGGAGGGTTGACGAGAGGCTTGACACCAAGAACGATGAAGGCAAGGTCTCTGTCAGGGCTGTTCCAGAGACTGACCACATCAATGGTAAACTTCAAAGGGTTCCCTGTGTAACCTTCATCAGATACTTTGAATACCACTGTGTCACTGGGCTTCGTCCAAAGAAGAGTTGTAAGTGTAGAGTTATCAGACGGCTTTCTGCTGGCTTGAAACACAAGCCCAGCGGATTTGGACAAACCTCCACGGCTCTCATCGGCAATACAAGACTCATGGAAGGAGCTTGCCTTTCCAGGGAGCACCTCTTGTGTTGCAGTCTGTCTTTCAGGATCCAAAGCCGACTTGAGGGAATCCTGCTGTGGATTCATATTTCGTTTTGGTTCCGAAGTCAAAGAGCTCCGTTCCAGGGATGTCTCTTCGGCTTCAGACTGATGTTTGGATGGTGAGGTGGAGCCCATCTTCCTCCTCCATGCTCCTTGCAGTGTCGGGTTTATGCTTGACTCATCTTGTTCTTGGTACTGATGGCTTCTGTTCCAGGAGTCATCAGGTGATTTCCTGTCAGTCACCGAACTGGCTCCCTCTCCAGGGCTGTGTACCACTCGAGACACAATGAAATCATTACCATCAAATACCACTCTAAAGTGCTGTGAATGGTTGTCGAGAAACTCTCTGAAAGTAATGTGGAAATGCTCTCCAAAAGACACAACGCGTTTTCCTTTGACTTGATGCAACTTGGAGCACAGCTTCTCTTCTAAGGTGAACAGTGCTTCTTTGCGCCCTGGGCAGTGGTACAGAATCTCCTTCAGAAGAGCCACGACCAAGCTTTCTGGACAGAGGTCCTGAATGCCGCTTTGTTCTGCCGCACCTGAAGAGGAACATGACAGCTCTTGTCAAGCTACAGCTTTCCTTTCCCTAAGGGGTACTTTTCAAGGTACCCCTCTACTTGATGACACAGCATTAGAGCTGTGAAACGCTCATGCTATAGTCTGACATTAAACGTCTAACCAACATTCGACACTTTGACTGGGTAATGGGGGTGGTGGGGGAGGATCGGGGTGAGGGTTTGGGAGGGCGATGGGGGCTCAGCTATCAATTCAAGTGATCAGAATGGATGCATCTGTATTCACTGAACGTGGAGGACTGTTGCACTGATGGATCCCCCCTTCCATTTGAATTGAAGACAGAACAGTGGTTACCCTTATCACATGCACTTCTTACATTTAACCCGAAATGCTTAATGCATTTACGGTTCACTGTAGAAAACACGCAGAGAGCGATAATGTACAAGATGCAGTTTATACTGATTACCGAATAAGCGGCGCACTTTTCTCAAGGCCTGACTAAGCGCGTTGGGTTACGCTGCTGGTCAGGCATCTGCTTGGCAGATGTGGTGTAGCGTATATGGATTTGTCCGAACGCAGTGACGCCTCCTTGAGCTACTGAAACTGAAACTACCGAATAAACGTTATTTACATACAGAGAATACATATATGCATGCTCTCTCTCTCTCTCTCTCTCTCTCTCACACACACACACACACACATACGCACACACATACACAGGTACACGCGTGCACCAGAACGTCTCCTCCTTACCGCCATCAAAGGGCAGGCGGCTGGTCACCGTGACATTCTGTGTGGTCAGGATCACGTTCTTGGGTTTGTAGATCGCCACTCCAGGTGGGCTGTCACCTGTCACACAGTCACATCAACAACCATCGCTAGTAAAACCGGGGCTGGCAATATGGTCGAAGCATTGGACTTTCAATCTGAGGGTCCCGGGTTCGAATCTCGGTTAAGCGCCTGATGGGGGTTAAGGGTGGAGTTTTTTCCAACCTCCCAGGTCAACGAATGTGCAGACCCGCTTGTGCCTGAACCCCCTTCGTGTGTATACGCAATACGAAGATCAAATACGCACGTTAAAGATCCTGTAATCCATGTCACCGTTCGGTGGGTTCTGGAAACAAGAACATACCCAGCATATACACCCCCGAAAACGGAGTATGGCTGCATACATGGCGAGGTAAAAACGGTCATACGCGAAAGGGCCCACTCGTGCACATGCGAGTGAACGTGGGAGTTGCAGCCCACGATCGAAGAAGAAGAAGTATCGTTAGTAAGATCAGGCGTGGCAAAATGGTCGAATGGGAGGTAAAGCATTAGACTTTCATTCCAAGGGTCCTAGGTTCGATCCTGGTACCAGCGCCTTGCGGATTAAGGGTGGAGATTTTTCCAACCTTCCAGGTCAAGATATGTTCAGACTTGCTAGTGCTTCACCCCTCACATGTGTACGCACACACGAAAAAGATTACACATGTACGTTAAGAGCCAAAAAAAATAAATAAAAAAAAATAAAAAAAACAACAACAGAAAATGGAGTACGGCTGCCTTCATTATGGCGGGGTGAACACGATCGTAAACAAAACAGGCCACATGTAGATAGGATGGAATGGAGTGTGACAGATTAATTTCCCATTTTTACTATCTGCACCAAAGACATGCAAAATAAATATAACTTCCATGCTTAGCAAAAGAAGTTCCTTTTTGAAGAAAATATGATAAAAATGACTGCTCTTGTTGTTGTGTCAGAATGTCAGACCAAAGTGCCAATTTTAGAGAATAAAAAAACAACAACAAACATATATAACAGTAAATGCAGTTTGCATATAATTTGGCTTTTTAAAATTTTTTTGTGCCCATCCCAGAGGTGCAATATTGTTTTAAACAAGATGACTGGAAAGAACTGATTTTTTCCTATTTTTATGCCTAATTTGGTGTCAACTTACAAAGTATTTGCAGAGAAAATGGCAATGTTAAAGTTTACCACGGACACACAGACAGACAGACAGACAGACACACACACACACACACACACACACACAGACAATCGAACACCGGGTTAAAACAAGTGAGTCAATAAAAACTAGTCACTGTTTCAAGCTTTCCACTCAAAGTTTAAAAACGTTCCAGAGTTTGAATTCTAATACATTCAAATCCGATTAAAAATGCTCATTTCTTTCACACCAGCAGTCAAGGAGCACGTGTTTCAAGGTGAGAGGCTCATCACAGGGAATATACATTGAGGGGTCTCCTCCCTCTTCAACAAATAAGAATGAGTACTGAAGAAAAGTGTGCCCCTTGCGCAGTCTGTACAGCACAGACTCCTCCTTTCGATTCTTCACCACTTGGTGTTTACCCCTTCACAAAGAGCCATGGCCTTTCTTGAATAAAACATGGTAATCGTTATCGCAAAAGAGAAAGGCCAAAGAACATATGGCAAAGAACAGTCGAAGGAGAACTCAAGACCATGAAGCACACCTGGAGTTATTCACAGACTGGCCCAATACATACAAGAGTGGCGGTTCTTCGTTGCTGACTGACATGCCATTGGCCATAAAGGGCAGTAAGCAAGTAAGTAAGTATTTGTATTACTCTTTTTGTCACAACAGATTTCTGGATCTGGATCTGGATGCATACGTCGCATGAGCCTCTGTGAAAAATTCGGGCTGCTCTCCCCACGGAGAGCGCGTCGCTACACTAACAGCGCCACTCACTTTCTTTCTTTTCTTTTTTTTTTTGTTGTTGTCTGCCTGCAATTTTATTTGTTTTCCTATGGAAGTGGATTTTTCTACAAAATTTTGCCAGGGGACAACCCTTTTCTTGCCGTTGTCTGCCTGCAATTTTATTTGTTTTCCTATGGAAGTGGATTTTTCTACAAAATTTTGCCAGGGGACAACCCTTTTCTTGCCGTAGGTTCTTTTACGTGCGCCAAATACATACTGCACACGGGAACTCAGTTTATCGTCTCATCCGAATAACTAGCGTCCAGACCACCACTCAAAGTGTAATGGAGGGGGAGAAGATACTGGCGACTGCCGGTGTGAATAGAACCTGACCAGTGCGCTCAGATTCTCTCGCTTCCTACGCGGGCGCCTTACCTCAATGCCAGCACTCCATTGTAAGTCAGTCAGTCAGAAAGAAAGTAAGTAATCATTTATCATTCAAACACAAAATTACGGCTCACTTTTCGATCCACGGGCTTCAGCCATTCCTGCCGCGTTCGTATCGTCAGCTGTAGACATCGGCCATGAAAATGGGGCTGTACACACAACACAGCAATTACAATGAATGTGTGTGTGTGTGTGTGTGTGTGTGTGTGTGTGGTGTTGTCTCTCTCTTTGTGTGTGTGTGTGTGTTTGTGTGTGTGTGTGGTGTTGTCTCTCTGTGTGTGTGTGTGTGTGTGTGTGTGTGTGTGTGTGT
>JAAQRG010155999.1:0-7500 GCA_011634625.1 Babylonia areolata
ACAACAACAAAAGTCAGCATGTATATAATAAAAACAACAACAACTAACAACAACAAAACGTCAGCATGTATATAATAAAACAACAACTAACAACAACAAAAAGTCAGCATGTATATAATAAAACAACAACTAACAACAACAAAAAGTCAGCATGTATATAATAAAACAACAACTAACAACAACAAAAAGTCAGCATGTATATAATAAAAAAAACAACAACTAACAACAACAAAAAGTCAGCATGTATATAATAAAAAAAACAACAACTAACAACAACAAAAAGTCAGCATGTATATAATAAAAAAAACAACAAACAACAACAAAAAGTCAGCATGTATATAATAAAAAAACAACAACTAACAACACCAAAAAGTCAGCATGTATATAATAAAAAAACCCAACACAACTAACAACACCAAAAAGTCAGCATGTATATAATAAAAAAACAACAACTAACAACAACAAAAAGTCAGCATGTATATAATAAAAAAACAACAACTAACAACAACAAAAAGTCAGCATGTATATAATAAAAAGCAACTAACAACAACAAAAAGTCAGCATGTATATAATAAAAAATAAAAAAAGGGCCTCTGACCATGTTTTGGAAGGGGGAGCTACTCACAGACGTTCCAGCGATCATCTTCGTCGGCGAGTGCTCTCTTTCATCATCACAACCCACTTGGTGTTTGCAGTTCCGGAAACAAGACGGTTGTCTCCCCTCCCTCGGACCCGTCCATTATTTATGGCGGCTGCCAGCAGGGAGGTAAACAGGAAACTATCCGAGACAGGGAAAATAGATAGCATCCTTGATCACTGCCGATTGGGTAATATTTATTTCCTGTTTTGTTCAAAAGATGACGCGCCTTGTAGGATTTAACTGTGACTGCTGTATATAAACACTAGATACAGACAGAAAATCAAGCAGGCAGATATCGCATTGTTCTTTCCATGTGTCGTGATGCAAGCTCTCTCTCTCTCTCTCTCTCTCTCTCTCTCTCTCTCTCTCTCTTTCTTTCTTCTTCTTCTTCTTCTTCTTCTTCTCCTCTCTCACTCTCACCCTCTCTCTTCCTGTCTTACCTCCTCTCTCTCACTCTGTGTTGTTCTGCATGTGTGTCTCTCCCTTTCTCTCTCTCTCTCTCTTTTCTCTCTCTCTTTCTGACTGACTGTCTCCTTCTCTCTTCTCTTTCTGTCTATCTCCCTATCTATATCTCTATCTCTCTATATATCTGTCTGTCTATCTATCTGCCTGGAAGAGATAGACATCATCTAGGTAGATAGAGAGATCAGTCTGTTCGTTAGTTTCTCTGTCTCTGTCTTTGTTGTCATTCCGTTTTACTCCCCACCCCCACGTCTCTCTGTCCGCTGAGAAGTGGCCACGTCTTAACTGGGGCTAAATCAAGTCAATAACCACATAGAAAACACACCGCCACAGATTAGGGCGATGGGATTGAGGGAAGAGTTTCGCCAGCCACTGAGAGGAGATGGGGAGAGACAAGACAGAGAGAGAGAGAGGCAGATAGAGAAAAAGAGAGAGAGAGAGACTGAGAGAGAAAGACAGAGAGAGAGAGGCAGATAGACAGACACAAAAAGAGAGAGAGAGAGACTGAGAAAGACAGAGAGAGCGAGAGAGAGAGAGTTGGGGGGCAGTGAAAGAGAAAAAACCCAGAAAGAAACACAGAGTGACACGGACAAAGAGACAGACAGAGAGAGAGAAAGAGAGAGAGAGATCGAGCGAGTGAGAAACAGAGTGGGAGACAGACAGACAGAGAGAGAAAAAGAGAGACTGGCATGCAGAGAAAGAGATAGAGACAGAGCCAGGCCCAGATGAGGATAGAGAGGGGTAAAGAGATAGAGAAGGTGGCAGACAGACAGACAGATAGACACAGAGAGAGAGCGGTTCTCTTCGGCAGGAATGCGGGAAGATGAAGGAATGATGGGTGACCTGGGGCAGGCTTCAGGAACTGGTGAGGAAATGACAGAGCTATACAGGGACAGAAATACATGTGGACATGTCCACACATGCATTGCAACCAGCACACACACACACGCACGCACGCACGCACGCACGCGCACGCACGCACGCACACACACACACACACACACACACACACACACACACACACACACACACACACAAACATACATATATATATATATATATATAGAGAGAGAGAGAGAGAGAGAGAAAGAGAGATGCTCCGGAGCAATAATGAGAGGAAGGGAATGCAGATGGACGCATTTATAGACAGAAAGAAGAAAAAAAGGAAGAGTGTAAAGATGCATAATTAGATGTGTGTGTGTGTGTGTGTGTGTGTGTGTGTGTGTGTGTGTGTGTGTGAATATATCAAATACCGGAAAGATAAAAGAGAAAAAACATTAAAGCTAAAATTTTACAATACGATTGTAGCAGAGTACAAAACTGAAACCTATCTTTTAAATATATCAGATACAAAACACAGACAAGCTTTAACGAAAATCAGAATAAGCGCGCATGACCTAAAGATTGAGAAAGGTATATATTTAAATATTCCACAAGAAGGCAGATTGTGCAACAAGTGTAACATCATGGAAGACGAAATCCATCTTCTTGATCATTGTATTAAATATAAAACCTTAATGCAACAATTTTTTAAAAGATATTCAAAATTCGAATAACACAGGAAATATTCCCAGTCAGGTGATGCTAACAGATGATGAATATATACAAACAAGATTAGAAAAATTTGTTCATGAATGCTGCTGCAATTTACTGCATTAACTGATTGATTAATTGTGTGTTTTTCATTCATTCATTATTTTACCATTGCATTTGTGTCTTATAAACCTTACGGTTTCATGACAATAAAATCTATTCTATTCTATTCTATTTACACACACACACACACACACACACACACACACACATTCTAGCAATTCCAGCCAAGATCGTTTCTCTCCCCATTTCCTTCTGCACCAGCAAACGGAAAGAAAGAAAAGAAGAAGAAGAAGAAGAAAAAAAAAGAACGGCGATACCCTATGGAAGACATACCATTTCCTCTGCCAACACCGACAATTGCATTCAGCGAGTGTTCTGGAAAGTGGATAAACACACAGGTCCCAGTGTGCGCTGCTGGGGTTTGGGGAGTCTGTCGTGACATTGTAGGTCAGTCAGCAGTGCTTTGGTTTGTGGTCACAAGGAAGTAATTCCTTTCACCCTCTCTCTGTTTCTCTGTCTCTGTCCTTCTATTCCTCCCTCTGCTTTGTTTGTCTCTCTTTCATTCTGTCTCTCTGGCGCTTCTGTCTGTCTCCCCAACCCCCAACTGACCCCACCCCACCCCAAATCCCTCACACCCCAACTCCCCATACCCCACCCCGCAACCCCGCCCCTACCCGAAAATATCTCGGTAATTATTTTGGAAACTCAGACGATGCTCGTCTGGAAGCAGAACTTTCAATAAACGTTTTTCAGATGAAAAAGAACGAGGCTTGTAAAAACCGTAAACCGCAGTAGTTCTTTCTGTCAATGAGCGGGTCCTAGATTGGTTCAGGCTGTTTTCAGGGATTATAATTGACGTTGGGTGAATAGAAAAAGAAAGAGGAAAAAAAAAGAAAGAAAGAAAGAACAAGAAGAAGAAGAATTTGCGTCAGGTTTGCTTCTAACTTGCCAATTTCTACTTTGCCACGATCCAGAATCATCCGGCTCTGAAGCAAGAGCTGAGACAGGCAACGATAGTGGACTTGGGGGGGTGGGGGTGGGGGGGTTCTTCACAATTGAATCCGGAACTTTTGTTTTGATTGTCCGATCAGTTTATGTCTTCGGTCCTCCACAAGGGGAGTTACGGCATTGGACGACAAGAGAAGAAACAAAAGGGGGAAAGAAAAAAAAAACGAAAGAAAAAAAAGGCTAAGGCATTTTGTCCTTCAGGGAATCAAAACACTGTAACTCCTTTGTGAAGTACCTAGACAGACGTGGAGCACATTGAAAACTGGTTGAATCGTCTCGTTTCTCTAGAGGCATAGCGGCAGATTCGGTTAGGCATTGGACTTCTGGAGCTAGTTGCATTGCTCGGACGGAAGAGCCTGGTATGGTCGTAACCCGCTACTAACTGTGTGTGGTATGGAACTGACCAATGGCGTAGTTCGGTCATCGTAGGCATTTAGTCACGTGTAACTGTCAAATAAGTTAGAACCAAGCAATGCAACTGGCACCTGATCCAGTGTTCCACAGTGATCATCCGAGTGAGTTCCAGGTCCCGTTTCGGCATGGTGTTGTGTCCACGGGAAAGGTACTTTAAGCCGATGTTCCTCACACCACCCAGGCGTGAGCGAGTACCTGCCATTGGTCTTGGAAGCTTAAAACGACAGAAGAAAAGGACTTATCCCTGCCTGCCTGTGCCGAGTCGCATACACAGCAGATTTGAAGTCATTGCCCCTCTTGTGTTCAACACTCTTTTGTTGCTTTCAGTAACAAAGACGGAGACTCTGCACATCGGATTGGTATTGCACGAAAACTTCTGAAGTGGACTTTACAGGAAACAGATCTGTTTCTTTTCTTCTTCTTCTTCGTTCGTGGGCTGCAACTTCCACGTTCACTATCATATACACGAGTGGGCTTTTTATGTGTATAACCGTTTTTACCCCGCCATGTTGGCAGCCATATTCCGCTTTCGGGGGTGTGCATGCTGGGTATGTTCTTGTTTCCATAACCCACCGAACGCTGACATGGATTAAGGCTCTTTAACGTGCGTACTTGATCTTCTGATTGGCGTATACACACGAAAGGGGTTCAGGCACTACCAGGTCTGCACACATGTTGACCTGGGAGATCAGAAAAATCTCCACCCTTTACCCACCAGGCGCCGTCACCGAGATTCGAACCCAGGAACCTCAGATTGAAAGTCCAACGCTTTAACCATTCGACTATTGCGCCCGTCGTCTGTTTCTTTTGATACATGAGTATCATTATTTCATCGTAATACGATTCTTATTTTGCGAGCAGTCTGCCGTTTTTCATATTTGTCATTTTCAGGGCTGGTTTCCTCGTTGTTGTCCAAGACAACGACTGTGTGTGGCCCAGCTCGTCTGTGTGCGGTGCCATTTTGTCTCAGTGCTGTCTCCTGTCTGTGTCTGTAGGGCTTTTCTCGTGGCTGTCAAACGATGTCTGTGTTTGTAGGGCTTTTCTCGTGGCTGTCACACGATGTCTGTGTTTGTAGGGCTTTTCTCGGGGCTGTCACACGATGTCTGTGTTTGTAGGGCTTTTCTCGGGGCTGTCACACGATGTCTGTGTTTGTAGGGCTTTTCTCGGGGCTGTCACACGATGTCTGTGTTTGTAGGGCTTTTCTCGGGGCTGTCACACGATGTCTGTGTTTGTAGGGCTTTTCTCGTGGCTGTCACACGATGTCTGTGTTTGTAGGGCTTTTCTCGTGGCTGTCACACGATGTCTGTGTTTGTAGGGCTTTTCTCGTGGCTGTCACACGATGTCTGTGTTTGTAGGGCTTTTCTCGGGGCTGTCACACGATGTCTGTGTTTGTAGGGCTTTTTCTCGGGCTGTCACACGATGTCTGTGTTTGTAGGGCTTTTCTCGGGGCTGTCCCACGATGTCTCAGGCGTTTGTAGGGCTTTTTCTCGGGGCTGTCCAATGATACCCAGGTTTGTAGGGTTTTTCTGCGCTGGCCAACATCACGTTCACTGTAGGGCTTTTCGTGGCTGTCACACGATGTCTGTGTTTGTAGGCTTTTCTCGTGCCTGTCACACGACAGTCTGTGTTTGTAGGGCTTTTCTCGGGGCTGTCCCACGATGTCTGTGTTTGTAGGGCTTTTCTCGTATTGCTCACAATTATGTCTAGGTTGGGGGCTTTTCTCGTGGCTGTCACACGATGTCTGTGTTTGTAGGGGCTTTTCGTGCCTGTCACACGATGTCTGTGTTTGTAGGGCTTTTCTCGGGGGCTGTCCCATCGATGTCTGTGTTTGTAGGGTTTTCGGGCTGCCAACATTAGTCTGTGTTTAGCTGGGCTACAAAAAGATGTTTGTGTTTGTAGGGGCTTTTCTCGAAGCCACAATGAGGTCTGTTTGAAGGGCTTTTCTCGTATTTTCATCAGAATGACAAGTTCGTGTTTGCATTTTTCAGCTGTCAAGCACGATGTCTGTGTTTGTAGGTCTTTTCTTGGGGCTGTCGTACATGATGTTCGTGCTTGTAGGGCTTTTCTCGGGGCTGTCACACGATGTCTGTGTTTGTAGGGCTTTTCTCGTGGCTGTCACATCGACAATTGTGTTTGTAGGGCTTTTCTCGGGGCTGTCACACGATGTCTGTGTTTGTAGGGTTTTTCTCGGGGCTGTCACACGATGTCTGTGTTTGTAGGGCTTTTCTCGTGGCTGTCACACGATGTCTGTGTTTGTAGGGCTTTTCTCGTGGCTGTCACACGATGTCTGTGTTTGTAGGGCTTTTCTCGGGGCTGTCACACGATGTCTGTGTTTGTAGGGCTTTTATCCGGGCTGTCACACGATGTCTGTGTTTGTAGGGCTTTTCTCGTGGCTGTCACACGATGTCTGTGTTTGTAGGACTTTTCTCGGGGCTGTCACACGATGTCTGTGTTTGTAGGGCTTTTCTCGGGGCTGTCACACGATGTCTGTGTTTGTAGGGCTTTTCTCGGGGCTGTCACACGATGTCTGTGTTTGTAGGGCTTTTCTCGGGGCTGTCACACGATGTCTGTGTTTGTAGGGCTTTTCTCGGGGCTGTCACACGATGTCTGTGTTTGTAGGGCTTTTCTCGTGGCTGTCACACGACCGAAGCTGTCTCCTGGTTGTCATTTGCAGGCCTGTTTTCCCCGTTAAGGTCCGAGTCAACGACTGTTTTGACAGCCCAGCTCGTCCCTGTGTGGTGATATTTTTTTGTTTGTTTCAGGGCTGTCTCCTGTCATTTTCGGGGTGTCATTATCCAAGCTGTTTCTATCCTGCTTGCCGTGGTATGGTCAGCATCTGGTGATATGGTCATTACAGTCTCTATCTGGTGATATGGTCATTATCTGGTGATATGGTCATTATGGTCATTATCTGGTGATATGGTCATTATCTGGTGATATGGTCATTATGGTCATTATATGGTGATATGGTCATTATCTGGTGATATGGTCATTATGGTCATTATCTGGTGATATGGTCATTATCTGGTGATATGGTCATTATGGTCATTATATGGTGATATGGTCATTATCTGGTGATATGGTCATTATGGTCATTATCTGGTGATATGGTCATTATAGTCACGATCTATGATATGGTTGCCATTCGTCGTCGTGGCGACCCATGGACCATAGCCTGGCACCGGTCACAGAAAGGCAATCACCGCTGATCATGACACTGGGATCACATCGCCTGCCCCTGAGCGCTCTTCTGTCAATCTGTGGCGTGAGAACAGGAAAATGAGCGTCTGATGAGTGGAGAAACAGACAGACGATAGACACAGAGACCGCACAGATTAACAGACCGATCAACAGCCAGACTTGACAGGCAGGTAGAGAAA
>JAAQRG010156005.1:0-11670 GCA_011634625.1 Babylonia areolata
CCCTACCCCCACACACGCACACACCTTTCTTGCGTCAGGTTATAAAACGACCCAGATGATTACCCCCCGAAGCTGTGTAATAAACATTATCCACAAGACCAAACACGCGAAGGACATCCAGAACGCAAAGGACCCTCACTATAGTCCGGCAGAGACAATATTGACTGTCCCGCTTCCCACCTCCACCCTCCACCCCCTCTGGTCGGCCACTGTACCCGAAGGCCCATAACTGGAGCACTGTTGTTCGACGTAGTTACCTCCCTTGCTTTCATTTTTTTTTTCTTGTATTCTTACGTTTTTGGAATATGTAATCGTGTCATACCCGTGGAAATTCACCAGTCTTCGTCAGTAACGTATTTTCTAAAGCGTTGATGCGTGTGATTGTGTGTGTGTGGAGGGTGTGTGTGTGTGTTTGTGTGTGTGTGTGTGTGTGTGTGTGTGTGTGTGTGTGTATGTGACAGACTCTGTGTGTGTGTGTGTGTGTATGTGTGTGTTTGTGTGTGTGTGTGTGTGTGTGTGTCTGTGTCTGTGTCTGTGTGTGTGTTGACAGACTGTGAGAGAGAGAGAGATCGCGCGCGCGCGCGCGTGTGTGTGTGTGTGTGTGTGTGTGTGTGTGTGTGTGTGTTGACAGATTGTGAGAGAGAGAGAGATCGTGTGTGTGTGTGTGTGTGTGTGTGTGTGTGTACTCATGCATGTGCATGTGCGTGTTCAGTTCCACATCGTTACATTCCAATGTAACGCTTCAGGGGATTGGAGACGATTGGGTCAGTATGGTGAACAAAGCACATTGTTCGCCTGCATTGTCCGTTAATAATTCTTTGTCAAGTCAAAGATGACTTGTATTGCGCAAAAACATAAATAAAAATTTTACCTTCTGTTTTAAGTCGCAGTAAATGTCAGTGTTAAATGTGGTGGGTTTTTTTTTGGTGGAGAAAGCAATATTTTTTGTTTTTAAATGTTGAGTTTGGGTTTTTTCTTCTTTTTTTTTCTGTTGATTGCTTTGTTGGTTTTTTTGTTGTTGTTTTTTTTTGTTTTTGTTTTTTGTTTTTTGGTGTGTTTTTTTTTTTACTTAATTGTTTGATTGTTAGGGAGTGTAAGCCTATGTATCACTTTCGGGTAGGAAAAAAGTACTGTATCGTGGCAAATTTAAAACTATTTTGTTAACACTTTTTTCCATTTGTAATGCCTAATAACGAGCAAAGTATTATCATACATGAAGAACTGTCGATTACCATATTATTCACACACACACACACACACACACACACAAAAAGATTCTCCATGTTCCATAAATGATACATGACATAAAAATCAGAAAGAATAATTTCATAATTTGTGTATAATTATTTGTGATTAATAGATAATGCATGTAAACCATTCATGACTTTAGTTTCATAATATTTTGTGACGCATAGATTATTCTTTTTTTTTCAAATTAGACAATGATAAATCAAATGGTCTATGACATGGAGAAATCGAAAATACTGTTTGTTCAAATTCACTTTTTTTTCTTCTTTTTTTTCATTTTTTTTTTCAGGAAAGCAACGCTTTATGAATGCCATAAAAAGGAAAAAAATGAAGAAGTCTTTTGGCATTTTATCAATAGTTTTGGGTGATCTTCAAATTCAGGTCAGTGTATTTTGGCCAGAAGTTCAGGAGAGTGTATTTTCTTCAAACCTGAAGTAAAGAAAAAGTACAAATATATCAGTAAATAATAAATGAAAATTCACAAATGCCGATTCCAGCTTCTGCACAAAACAAAGAGAAATTAACACTATTTTTGGCCTGGCGGCATAATCATTTTAACGTGTGACATGTGGGAAAATGTCAATGAATTTTGACCAGGTGGGGAGATAGTCCTGGAAATCTGGAAATCTTCCGCAACTAAATGCCTTTTTTTTTTTAATTCTGCTGCTGATACGTCTGGTGAAATGCTGGCAAAATGTTTTCAATTCCTGTTGAATATAAAAAATAAAAAATAAAAAATAAAAAAAAACACCCACCCCACACTACTCCAAAGATTCCTTCCGTTGTTAAAAACAGATAGCTTTGATCCACACTCTCGGACACATTCATTTCTGCAGAGAAATTCCCTAGACGATTGGCATTTCCGGTCCAACACATAGTCTTACCCTTTATTCAACGTCAGTTCTGGAACCCAATCTTGCCATGGAGGGTTACACTTACAACGTATGTCGGGAATTGTGTTGCTTTCTAAAAATGTAGGTATTTCAGCTCAGTACTTCCCGTATATCCACGTGAAACTAAATAGGTAATGAATAGGGTCCCCTGCTTCATTGTGAAGTAGTCTTCTTCTTCTTTTTTTTCAATCTAAATTATACATGTTAGCTATGGAACGAGGATGCTGGTGTGACTTTTGTGTGGTTTAGTAACAAATATTTGCAATGAATACATGTTTTAACACGCATTTGCAATGAATATATGTCTTCACACATTTATACAATGTACACACGGATTTCATCGGGAAAAAAGGACAGACGAAAAAGAAAAGAACACCAGAGAGATAGAAAGAAAAAAGACAAGAAAGAAAGCATTCACTGACGAATGCAAAAAAAGTGTGTGTTTTGCTCAGTGTGAAGTAAGTTACAAGCACGTGGAACCCGGTTTGTGCCCAGACAGAGACGCGAAATATTTATCTCATTTGCATATCACGTGGAACCCACCACGTGCTAGACAGAGAGAGAGAGACAGAGAGAGAGAGAGAGAGAGAGAGAGAGAGAGAAGAAATCCTTGATTCACATGAGATTTAAACTGTACCCGGACAGACAGGAGAATCCCGGTCACTGAGAATACACTACAATAGAAAAGAAAAAAAAAAAAAAACTCGCAAAAATATATTTCTATATAAAACCTTTAGTTAGTTGGGAGCAAAAAAATCAGCTTTAATGTGGACTGGAAGGCTCTTCTAGAAACGATTGATAAAACAAAAAATAATGATAATAATAAATTGGTTTTAAATAAAAAATATGCTGTAGAATTTTGCTTGACAAGTACAGCAAATGGACACATCTTCTTCTTCTGCGTCGTTCGTGGGCTGCAACTCCCACGTTCACTCGTATGTGCACGAGTGGACTTTTACGTGTATTACCGTTTTTACCCCGCCATGTAGGCAGCTATACTCCGTTATCGGGGTGTGAATGCTGGGTATCTTCTTGTTTCCATAACCCACCGAACGCTGACATGGATTATAGGATTTTTAACGTGCGTATTTGATCTTCTGCTTGCGTATACACACGAAAGGGGTTCAGACACTGGCAGGTCTGTACATATGTTGAATTGGGAGATCGGAAAAATCTCCACCCTTCACCCACCAGGTGCCGTTACCGAGATTCGAACCCGGGACCTTCAGATTGAAAGTCCAACGCTTTAACCATTCGGCTATTGCGCCCGTCCGCGCACATCTGACAACGGCAAAGACACCTATTTGTATTTCTTTTCTTCTTTTTTTTTTATCACAACAGATTTCTCTGTGTGAAATTCGGGCTGCTTTCTCCAAGGAGAGCGCGTCGCTACACTACAGCGCCACCCATTTTTTTGTATTTTTTCCTGCGTGCAGTTTGATTTGTTTTTCCTATCCAAGTGGATTTTTCTACAGAATTTTGCCAGGAACAACCCTTTTGTTGCCGTGGGTTCTTTTACGTGCGCTAAGTGCATGCTGCACACGGGACCTCGGTTTATCGTCTCATCCGAATGACTGAAAGGCTGAGAGGTCTAGTCGGCAGATGACCTGCCAGTCCCTATGCTTTTACTACTACTACTACTACTAGTAGCAGATGTGATAACCCACTTGCGGTTTGAATTCTAAATGTGTTTGCTTTGTATTTGTATTACACTGCGAACATGTTCAGACACTGTAAGTCAAAAGCATACATCAACCATACACATCAACGCTGTGAGAATTCAAAACGACAGCATTCCCATGTGATCATTTTCAGACATGACAGGAACACTGCCAGTCACAAGCTGACAAACCACACACACCAACGCCTGCAACTTTTCAAAGTGACAGCATTCCTATTGTGATCATGACAGCCGTCCCCCACACCTGTGTTTTCATGGGACAGCAGCTGCAAGAGGGAGCGCACCGTGTTGAGCTCCACCAGCACGTGGTACAGTTCAGGGACGGTGGCAATGACGTGCATCTGCTGCAGGATGTCGTTCAGCTCCAGCTCGGACTCCATGAACCTGACCACGAAGACAACAGTTCAACTTGGAAACAAACTTTCTTTGAACACGATCCATTCATACAAATAGCTGTGAGACCCAGGCTTTGACAAATAAGTCAACCAACAGACCTGGAGCAATCTGGGGTGAGCAGCTCTTCCGTGCTGCGCCCCTATGACTCTTCACAGAGAGTTGAGAGAGAAGATTTATAAAAAGACAACTATTGTTCATACTATAACTATAGCCCAGCTGACCAAACAAGGCCATATCAGGGCTGAAAATACTGTCAATAGTGACCTCACAGAACCTACAAAGAATCCACCACCAATTACAAGAAAGGCACTTGTCAAGTCATACCCAGGCACATCTTGAGACATACCTCTGTCGTTGACCATTTTGTCAATTTTTTGCCAGAGGATTAAAGAAACAAACCTGAACATAAGCATGATAACACATACTTAACAAAATTAAATAAAAACTGTAACAGCATTTACTGGCATACAAAACCAAAAATTGTCAACATGCCCCTCAAAAGCAAAGGAAAAGAATACAAGTTACAACATAGTAACAAGAGGCAAAGCCTTCAAGACTCACTTGTGCTTTGCGCTTTATCCAGTAAAGGAATCATATGGAGAAAAAAAAAGGAGATTGAAAAGATTGTTGAAGAGTGCTCTGTATCAAATATGATATATAAAATAAGCTTGGGAGATTTTTTTTTTTTTTTTGTAATTAAAAAAAAAAAGGCATGTGAGCGGGACGATCGAACCACGCACTTTCAGTTCTGATTCAAGCAGACTAGTAATCCCCAAGGCTGCGGCACATCTCATGTCAAATGACTAAATTTAAAACTTAAGGCAATGTTGATGTTTTCTTCTTCGTGCAATAAATCAATGTGATTGTAGTGGACGTTTAAATAATGCTTTTTGTGTGCTTTATTATATCTCAATTATTCTTTTATTTCTGCAGTAAAGGAGACGTTGCCATCTCCTTCAAGCACATTGCAACACATTTTAGATCTCAAGATCTGCACAAACCAGTCTACAATGGGCTGAAAGAAACGATCAATATAATTTTTCTTCTATGTTCATTACAGCTAATTTAGTGTCCACTTAAGAATATTTATATGCAGTAAACACGTCGATGGTGTAGTTAGTATCATTGTAAGTGTTCTGTCCAGAATTTGTGTTTTTTTCCTTTTAATTTTGAACAAGAACCACGAGGTCATGTCATCTTCAAACACAACACTACCTTCTAGTCAGCCAAACTCAGTGGAAAAGGAAATTTTCTTCCTAAAATTACTTTTAAATAACATCAGTGGAAAGCGGTTTTTAGAATTTTCGGATGTCGGAACACATCTCAATGAAATAAACCGTTAATGATTTGGAAATATGGCTCAATTCGGGAGACTTACAACCTGCTACTGGTATGATGTGAAGATTTTTTTCAAACTATGTTTAAGCCAATTTTGGTATTGGCAGACAAAGTATTTCCAGAGAAAATGGCAATGTTAAAGTTAACCATGGACCCACACACAGACAACCAAACACCAGGTTAAAACGTACCCACTTTGTTTACACAAGTGAGTCAAAACTGTCCAATTATCAAGTCCAGGAAAAGACAACTAATATCCAATACTTTCTAGGAAAAAAAAAAAAAAATTGCTATCATTTCATGCATTCCCAAGAGGGGTACTTTCACATTAAGAAAAACAGAAAAAAACCCATTATGTTTTTATAGGTGTATACTATAGATCTCCGAAATTTACTTTCAGGCCATTTTTCACTTATTGATTAAAAACAAATCAAGAAAAAAAAGCTAAATGAACAGGCATTATAAAACATCCACCAGTCTAATGAATTTAATAAATTGAAACAAAATGGCATAATTAATTTTCTGGTCAAAATGTTTTCCTAAAAATTCATAATATTTGGGCACTTTTCCACTGTTCTAATTCTGTTGTAGTTTGTATGTTTGGGTCTTGTACTAGGAGAACTCTGCATAAAGCTAAATGCATGCTGAACATCAAGTATCTGCTTATTTTCATTAAAAATACCAATAGTAGTAATACCCAGACAAGAATAGCATAAAAAAAGTATAATACTAAGTAATGAACTGGTAAAATATCATGCAATTGTATGGACATAAACAACATCTGAGACCCCATGTGCAATCAACTGCAAGAGTGCTTCCTTTAGTCTTTATGGAAAGATTTTGACTTCAGTACCAGAAACAGAATTGTTGCCACACCCACACTTACTTTTCTGGCATGTCTGGAAACTTAATCCTCATTTCCTGATTCTTGTAAACTCGCTTCTCAAACTGTAGCAACATCTTCTTTAGGCTGGTATCATCCATAGGTTCTGCCTGCAGAGAAGAGAAGGAGAATATATTTGAACCTCTTTTTCAAATCAAATAAAACATAAAACTATTTAGAGAAACACACTATCCCTCAAGTCGAATAGAAAAACTAACGCTGACAACAACAACAACAACAAAAAAAGAAGAAAAAAAAAGAAGAGAGAAACACAGAAAGTTACAGTATAAAAGTAAGAAATAACAGAAACGATCATATATGGAAAAAATGGCCATTGTGACAGAGAGAATGTTTTGCTCTCAAAAAATGAAATGTAAAAGATGAGAGAGAGATAGAGAGGTAGAGACAGACAGACAGACACAGAGAGAAAGAGAGCAATCTCATAGAGCCTTACCTCAGGGACTTCGTCCATCATCTGCAAAATCTTTTCCTGTTCATTGACGCCCTCCGCTGGGAGCGCAGATCCTCCATGGCCCCCTTTCCTTTTCTTCGCTGCCGGCTCCTCTTCATCTTCCTCATCCTCCTTCCTCTTGCTGATAAGGTCTGGTTTCTGAGGCTGAACAAGCAAGCAGGAAAACTTGAACTTGACAAGAAATTAATCCATTTTCAATTCTTTTCTTTTATTGGATCTGTTTAAACGTCAGCAGGAAATTCATATCATCATGGTGAAACTCTTATGCTTGGTCTGCTATATATGTACAGTTTATCTTAACTATATCATCATGAACATCTCCATCGTTTCTCACTGTGGTTCTGGGTGATAGTAATTCCAATAGTATGAACAAACTATATTGTTTCTCATTGTTGTACTGGGTAATACTGATACTAATGATAGTAATAGTATACATTTATATTTCATAAACACATAATGTTTGTTTTATAGGTTAACATCAACTTATCTTGCCCTGCACACTAAAGTTGACACAAACATACCAAACATATTTCAACCTTGGCATGGCCTCCATAGTTGATTTGGCATGAGCTGATGAATTCCTGAAGGAACAGTTAATTTGTTAAACCTTGTGCCCGCCTACTAGGCGGGTGCCACTGATCGCCATTCTCATCCTGGCAGTTGAGTGAAGAAACTTGTTCATTTAAAGCAGTTCATCGCTCATTATTATGTAATAAACTGCTAGGGAAGGGATGTTACTGGAACTTAACTTCCTTCCTCACAGGTATGTGAACTTTCACTCCAAACTTCCAACAGTTAGTATGCTTTTTATCTGGTTTTCCGCATTGATATGGCATAATGTCAAAGGCTTAACGCCCAGGAGGTGCTCAGATGAAATTATTATGGATTCTGGCAGTGAATTTGACCCAGATGATGATGATTTGACTTATAATTCATCCAATAATTCTGGCAAAAGTGAAGGAGAAGAAATTAGCGACCAGTCTGGTCAAAGTGGCAGACACGAATATATGTATATGAATCATGAAGATAGCCCACAATCTTCAAACATCAACAGGAGCTGGCATTTTACTATTTCTGTTTTTGATTTAAAGTTACAAGTGAAATACTGCATCCCTCGTCTTGAGACTTCAGCAATGTGTGTCAACATTGTATTTCAATCATGATGTGAAGTTTGGTAGCTATTGATTGAGCGATTGCTTTTACACTGTGCCTGGAGCGAAGCATCCTTCCCAGTTTTTTACAGCGTGGCCAAAACATGCCAGGTTGGGAGGGCTGCACATGCAGAAGCCCTTAGGGCTGAAAGGGTTAATGAATCAAATTAATGGCTGCTCACCCAGTAAAATATACAGGGTTGACCTTGCTGCCCAAAACTGGAACTAATATAAGTGAATAAGACTCTTGCCTTGGGCTGCAGAGCAACTGAGCTGAGAGAAATCTGTATTAAAACTAGTTTACCTTACTGAGCATCTGTTCAGAAACATGCAATGAGAAAATCATATTTACACCAAATGTATCCTGTAGTACTGTGTGCACCTCCCCCTTTTGAATGTGCATGTTTTACACTCAAAAATAGAAAGTACGCTTATAACTGCTAAGCTAATTTTGTTATTACATCACATTTGGCTAAATAAGTAAACCAATAAATTCCATATTAAGTGAATATTTCACTGTCCTCCCCTTTGGCATGCTTGTGATGGTTGTGTTCTCATCGAAGAAAGATGGATTAAGCAAATCTTTTATTATTCTTCAAATTGCAGCGATTGCTGTTGTGTAACAGGAATGGGAAATGTCTGCCAATTCAGTAAGAAAAATATGGAATTATGGACTATACGACTGAATTAATCCAAGGTTTCGAGTTCGGAAATCTTGGAGTCAGGTGTAAAATCAGACGTGTGGGTCAGTGGCTGTCATTCCTGTTGCAGCATAAAACGTCATTCCACATCGCTAAAACTGAAATCTGTCGTCCAATTCCTCAAGTGAATATTCACCAAACACCTCTGCGTTTTTCAAACAAATATATCGCTAGATATTCTCAAAATGATTGAAAACACATCGTCTCAGACCTTGAACGACAAGAGTTCCCCCACGTCCATTTTCAACGAGATTGTACTTCCGGTTACCACGTGACGACTTCTCTCCAATGATATTGAAGCAATGGCAGCCTTCATTGAGGATTATCCGTGACGCTTGAAACGGACGTATTTTTACATTTTTTTGTGTTGGCTGGGAGTGAGGAGTTAATCATTGTCAAAATTAACCGAGTAAAGGGTATGTAGAAGATTTATACAGAGTTTGTCTTGAGCATATATGGACTATAAATGCATGTTAACATGTCTCGAGTTGTCGGTAGAATGTTTCTTGGTTTTGAACACGCTTTGGTCACATTTTTCAATATTGGATGTTGAAAATTGCTGGTCTTCTGGAGGCAAGTATCATTTGTGATTCGTTTTGAATAACTGCAAGAATAGGTAGCGCGTAAAATGACTCATTGGGTCCCCAATTTGGCATGTAAATGTTATATATGATCACTTGTTCACACAGTTGTTTCAGTTTTGGAATATTTTACTGCTATTTGCCGGGTTGGCCTCTCGACATTTGTACTCGATGGATAATCATAGTTTTGGGTTCTAGGAGCAGGCTTATTTTATATCACCTTCTGTTGTTTACCTTCACCAGTATCCACCGTCTATTTTTATGTTACTTTTGAATGGCTTAAAGACTCAGTGGGACACTTACATACTTAATCCATTTGAGGGTTTTGTGGTTAGTGCATCAAATCGGTTGTTTGGTCCCAGTGGTTGGCTTATTATTTTTTGGGGAAAGAAACTCAACATTCCTTGAAATGTTGCAGAGGAGATAGATATAATTGGCATCCAGGTCTCCCCATATTCATCGATTAATGTATTCAAGTTTCAACATATGATGATGATGATGTATCTCTGGATAAACACCAAACAGGAATTTCCTACACTGCTTAGAAGTCATACTGTAAATTGTGTAATGGAAAATAAATCATTGACTGCTTTGCAAGCACTTTGTTATATTATTAGGCAAGCCATTGTCAGATTGTGTTTTTAACTTTGAATGAAATGCATAACAATATGACAGACCATTTTCATTTTTGGTGTTGTGTATTCAGAAAGTTCTGCATCTGATGTCTTATTTGATATTTACACATAATCTCCTGAAAGCAGCCTTTTCAGCAAATAACTCTGTGAACACATCAGTAATGCTGGACATTTATGAATTTACTAGATCCTAGAGGAAACCTGGAGTTATGGGAATGTGTCTTGTAGTTGTAGAGTTAAGTTCAACAACCTATTGTTTTGCATATGGAAGCCAAGGTCAAGTTTTTCACAGCATTGATCTGCCAGTAGACTGTTGGAGAGCTCCACGGCCATCTTGGATCTGGCGCATGTGCATCTAACTTTAACTCGAAATCGCAAGCTATGCCAAAGGCGACCAACATAGGCAAAAGGTGCAAACATGCGCTGTCCTCCATTTCTTCAGTTGATAGCCTCCATTGTTACAACCAAGAAGTCAAGAAGAAGCCTTCTGTTTTGCATGTTCTGCCTCTCTCGATTGCCTTGTTGCTCGAAATTTCGGAGAGCCAACCAGCTTCAAGAGAACAGATAATGTTGCGTGCCTCTATAAGTCATGTCAGCGCGAAACTCTCCAGTGGTCTGTTCCACAGTAGTGGTCAGTTTGTTTTATGCAGTGAGTTTTCATGCTCCACTGACAGTTCCGTGTTCCATATTGTCAGACTGGATATTTGCAAAGGGAGCAGCTGCAGCCATGAATCACCACCCCAGCCTCTTGCAGCCGTTCTTTTATAAGAAGTGCTCTCTAGTCTCTTGGCACAGAATACAGGGTAGCAATGATCTGGACCTGTTCACCTATATGCAGTAGGCAGCCTTATTATAGAGGCAAGAAGTGCAGGCCGCTGATCCTGGTGAGGAAAGGACAGGTTCAGATCCCCAAGTTAAAAAGCAACAGAGAGAAGGTGTTGGTTACATTGGCCATGCTGTACATTGGCACCCCAACTCTGAAACCAAATGTCCTTTCAGTTTGGCCTCAGTTGCTGAAGCCTACTTCCTGTTGTACTCTGCCTGAGCTGAGTCAAGGGAAAGTGTGTCTTCTGTCATCATGGAGGAAACCCTTATTGTTTTCTTAGGCCTCAGAAAATGCCTTAGCAGCGTGAATGATCATCACTTCAAATAGGCGCCCATGAAGATGGGATTTCAGTTTGGGGAGTAGGAAGAAATCAGATGGAACCAGGTCTGGTGAGTATGGGGGATGGGACAAAAGTTGAATGAAACCCACAGTTGGCAGCCTCAGCCACTGCCACTGAACTGGTGCATTTTCCTGTAGTAAAATGACCCCCTGCTTGGAAAAACCAAGGCGCTACCATTGCCGTTGTTTACTTTACCTTTTTGATTCAGGTTGAAAATGATGAAACCATGTTGCATCTTGTGTGACAATTCTCAGAAAGAAATTAGTTGGATTTGCCTTGAAATGTGCCAGAAGATCCCTTGAAGTTTCAAATTCAAGTCTGGCTAGCTTCTGATCTGGCATCAGTATTCTTGGCACCCGTCTTGCCCCCTAGGATGTCAGTCAAATAGTCTGTACTGAACCATAACTGATGCCAGTAGTGTTCTAGCAAGGCTGTTTGTGCAGTAGACAAATGCCTGTCATCCAAGACATGCAGTTAATAGCTTCCTATTGATTATAAGTAGTTGAGGATTGGGGGGGGGGGGGG
>JAAQRG010156015.1:0-11629 GCA_011634625.1 Babylonia areolata
GTGTAGGCATGCATACACTCACATAGTACCTCATCCTCTACCCCCCCTCCCCCCCTCACACACACACATAGGCACGTGCACAGAACTCTCCTGACACTTGTGTACACTTACACCCTCGCGCATGCACAAACGCACTCAAACACACAGACCCATACATACACACAAAAACACACATACACACACGCACAGAGGCTGCCACTGATTGGCTGCAAGAGGGATGGGAAAAGATCTCTGATGCCAAGAGCGTGGCGTCTGGTGTGTTGCTCAGTCTATTGTATTTGGAAAAGCCCACAGAGACTGTGTTCCGTTTTGAAGAAATTTGCGCAGTGTTGGTTTGGCAATGATGCCGATATTTGTTTGATTTGCAAAGCATCGTGCTCTACCTTTCATGTTAGACTTACGGCCTCTCCCTCTCTCTGCTTTTATTTCTTTGAGGCGATCGATGGTGTGATGGCCTTGTACCTGTTCTTTTTGATATTCTTTGACTTTTCTGAGGATTTCCGATTTTCCTTGATGTAGGCCGCTCGTTGGTGTTGCGTTACCAGCAAGTCTCAGTGTCAGCTCGCTCATTTCCCTTAACACCTGCATGTCCCGGGCAGTATGACCATGTGAGCTTTTTAATCTGAAAGTTGCGCATTGCGTTATGCCACTCTGGGCTTCCCATTCCGTTTTCAATTTTCTGTATGAGGTTCATTGAGTCGGTTAGAATCATGGCATGTTGGTTTCCGGGCGTATGGATGGACGATAGCCACTGGAGGGCATGTGTCACAGCTTCAACTTCCATCGTTAGGCTGGAGGTTGTGACTTTGTGGGCAGCATTCTCTTCCCTACTTGTTTTTTCCATTTTGTTCCGCAGTAAATCCCCAACCGGATTGGTCTTTGGTGACTGAGCCATCTGTGTACATGATGATGTCCTCTTCTTTACTGTTTTCTTCTATGAGTAGCTTCACTCCGCATCAGTTTTGCCCTCTGGCCATTCCCGACAATGTCTTCCTAGAGTGGGTGAGATGGCTGTGTTGAATAGATGGTTGAGGTTTACGGGGTTTTTCTCCCATTCTTTTGTTTCTTTCAGGTTTTGTAGTCGGCATACTAGCTGGATTGTGTCTTCTGCTTGCCCCATCCATGATCTTCCTCGTCCTAGACGGCTGCCTTTTGGTTCTTTGACTGCGTCATGCAGTGGGTTTTGAGGGTTTTCTAATGCTTTGAGGTAGGTCTTAACCTGTTCTAACTTGTTTCTGGCCTGCACTGAAGGAAGGTCAAGCAGGTATCGCATGGTTTCTGTGGGTGTGTCTTTTGTTGTTCCAAGGATCAGCCTCATAGCTTCATTTTGAACTCTAATTTTAGGTTGCTTTGAGATGGTGTTGTTAGCCCAAGTCCGTAGTCGATCACACTGAGGACGAGTGATTGGTATAGCAGGAAGAGGTGGCATTGTTCAATACCTTTGGCTGTCATTGCTTTTAAGACTGAAAGGCCCTTTTTGCATTTGAGAACAGTATTTTCCGTATGTTTTCTGAAGGTCAGCATCCTGTCGAAGTGTATTCCTAGGTAGCGTAGGCATTCAGTTTTCTCGATCTGAATCCCGTTGAATGATACAGGTGGTGGTGATTTGCTCGCGGTTCTGTTGTTGAGGGTGCACAGCAACGTTTGGGCTTTCGCTGGATTGATGGAAGATCCTGTGTCTTTGCACCATTGAACAATATTGTTTAGTTGTTTCTGGACGGCTTTAGTTCCTTCCTGAGCATCCTTCGAAGTTTTGAAGACCAGGCCATCATCCGCAAGAGTAAGCACCCGAGCTATTCCGTTGTTGTTTCAGTCTGCAAGGCCCTTCGTGTAGACATTGTAGAGGACAGGAGAGAGCGGAGACCCTTGTGGCAGTCCCATGGATAGTTAAGAAGGTGCAGACATCCAATCTCCGAGGCGTAGGACGACGGTTCTTTCCTGAAGCGCTGCTGCTATCCATCTTGTCAATGTCAAACTTACTCCATACCTTAGTAGCAGCTCCATGAGGTGCGCAAACTGGACTTTATTGTAGGCATCTTCAAGGTCGATTGCTACTGCTAGTGTCTCTTCTTTTCTTTGAAATCCTTCATACACCTCATATGCAAAAGCAGCTGCATTTTCCCATGTGGACTTGCCTGTTCTGTAACCACTTTGATTTGAAGGGAGAATGTGCCTGTGTTCAAGATCCCTTGCAAGTTTCCTGGCTATCATGCCTTGCAAGTTTCCTGGCTATCATGCATTCCATGAGCTTTCCAGCAATGTTTTGCATGGTTAGGATCCGGTAGCCGCTTACCTGACGATGGTCCTTTCCTGGTTTTGGTATGGGTTTTAAGAAGCTGTGTGTCCAGTCCTCCGGCACATGTCCATTGTGGAAACTGTTTTGATATAGACTGAAAAGTTTGCTTCTGTCTTCTTCCGATAGCTCCTTGATGTCCGAGTAGCGAACTTTGTCTGGGATAGGAGCCGATTCTTTCTTGCATTTAGCTATTGCTTCGTTTAGATCATCTATTGTCAAGTCATCATCGGGTCCAGTCTGCATAAGGGTTTGGTTTAAGTCCTCAACATATTTCTTTTTCTCATCTAAGTTTCTTTGATCGCACTGTTGTATGAAACGTTTGAACAGGGCAGATCCTTTTTCTTCGTTTGTCGCTTGGTTCCGTCAGTGTCTAACATGTCTGGGGTTGTTGTTGTGCACGTTTTCCCTTCCATGCGACGATAAAATTGCCAGAACTCTGTCAATATTGTGTCATAACTGAGTGCCTCGCAAAACTGTTTCCACTTGTCATTTTTGGCCTCTTGAGCAGTGACTTCAAACTGTTTAGTTTTTTCTTTCATTTTTGTTTCAATATCTTTGTCCGGAGATGGTTTTGTTTTTTCTTTTTGCCAAAGTTTGACAGCCGCATGTTTTTCTATCCAGGCTCTCTGTGTCTCGGTATTCCACCATGGGGGCTGAATAGTTTGCATCCTGTTCAGTGCCGTTCATTTGTTTCTTCTGCGTCTTAATTTTTCGAGGACGGTTGTCTCTTTGGTTTCATACTGAAATGGATCACGCGGTTTCATACAGGGTTTATCTGACAGTTTCTGTAGACTGAAAACTACCGGGAGGTGGTCACTGCCTTGGTGTGGAAGCGTCTCTGCATTCATTTCTGCTCTGAATTTTGGAGATGTTAGAGCATTGTCGACCACACTATCACTGTCCCCTTGTCTTGTTCCAAGGCGAGTTGGGGATGTGGTCGTTAAAGGGCTAAGAAGAATTTCCCCTATCATTCCTTCAAGTGCGAGTCCTTGTGGGTTGGTGTTCCGCTGGTCCCATAATTTCGATCTTGCATTAAGGTCTTCACAGATAATGACTGAGTCTCCAAGTTCGTTCTCTATTTCCTCTAAAAAGGCCCAATCCTCTTTTGTTGTGCAGGTTCCTGGGTGAACATAGGCATTGATGAGCACGATGCTTTTGTGAATTCCGTCAGGTTTTTCAAGACGCACCCCCACTAATTCACAAGAGTCTGACAGAGAAGGTACACTTCCCGGAGTGTTCGTTTGTAAAGTTTGGGTCTTACTCTCTGTGAGAAATCTTTTCCAAATATAAAAGGATTTTTTTCCACTAAAATGACATGAATTTCAACATGACCCTCAGGGGAAAACTTCGGCAAGGGTCTAATTCTTGTGCAAAATACTGATCTACCAAAACTGAGAAATCAAAAGAAGTTGCGGCTTGTATAACACTGTAATTATTACCCCCCTTTCGGTTATGTTAATCTCTCGCAGCATGTGAACGTCAAAGCAGATTGAAACACAACATATTTTTCAAGGCGTTTGCAAATTTCAGAACACAGATCTGTTTCTTTTCAGTTGTATGCTGCATGTGGTAAATGCTGATTTTGGGTATGAGTGAAAACTCTGCTGGCCAACTGTTTCCACAGATGTGTATTTGAAAAACATTTATACTGATGGCAAGTGTGCCTGGTGTAAGCTATCGCATGTAAAATGGCAAGTATGGGTGCTTTTTAAAAATATTTTAAAGTTTACATTTTTTGCATTCTTTTGAATTCCTTCTGAGCAGATATGAATGATTCTGATGTTGGGTTAAGATTGTTCATACTTTTTATCAGCTGGTTACACACACACACACACACACACACACGTATATATATATATATATATATATATATATATGTTGCAAAGCCTTGAATATTTTTTTTCAATTTCTAAACTTGACAATTGGCCACTCTTAATATTTTCCTTTTTTTGTGTGTGCCTCTGACATGGTGTCCACTGGCATTTTTTGTAGTTGTGTGCTTTTTATTTTGTTGTTTATTAAGTATAATTATGTTTGTGTTCAGTTTAGCTGGATTTTGATTTTACATCATCTTTGAAAAAATTGATGGAACGGTTTTGTGTCAGAGGCATATCCTAGGTTTATGTGCATGAATGTGATTGTTAGTAAAAAAAAGTTAAATGTCTGTGTCTAGGTCTTGGCATTGGAAGGCATGGCCCAATCCTCTCCTTCACCATTTCAACCTTCCCCAAACAAAGTCAGGTACCCATTTACACCTGGGTGGGGTGTGGAAAATCAGAGTAAAGTGCTTTTCTCAAAGACAGGCTGAAATGGGGATTCGAACCCTGATCACTGATGAATACAGATTCAGAAGTCCCACTGATTCTGCAACAATGGCTCGATATGATTGGACTTGTATCTAATTTTCTTTTCCAGTATTTTTTCAGGTTCAATGTGACTGATGATTACAACTTTTTTAGTCCTCTGTGGTTGATCAGGCTAACACAAGATTTTAAAAGACACATGTTTTTTGTGAGTGTTCCTAAAAACTGCTAAGTACATTTACGAAACTGGATTGTGTTCAAGGGTGCCTGTTGTAGTGATATTTAAGTATGGAAGATGTACATATATATATATATATACATAAAAATATTTTTCTCTTTAAACTCTTGGTCACATTCATTGCTCCAAGTTTATTTGATACCAACTGTGTTCACTAATTGCACAAATACCCGGTCTGTGTTCATGCAGATGTGTGTTAAACTTTTTATACCTGAACTGAGTGTGATGAAGTGGTCAATAAAACATTTCACAGTTGTTTCTTTAGACATTTCACTTACTGACCTGAATCAATTTGTCACAAACATATCACAAGTTCAGATCTTACCTGTGTGTGTGTGTGTGTGAGCACATGTGATGGTGAAATTAGTCACAAAGAAAATAACAAATGCTTGAATTAACAGTTCACAAGAACGTTGTCAAAATTGGTACAAGTGGTTGCTCTCCAGATCAGTGAACAAGAGGATGCTGGCAAGCAGTATTGGAGAGATCATTCTATTCATGTATGTGAATGAGAGTACATGTGAGAATAATCTGCAAGCATGCCGGAATCAAAATGAAAGAACAATTTCCAGCAGTATAAATCAACAGTGTGCTGAATTGAGTCCTGTTCAAGTCAACTCTTGTCACATGAGGGATCATTATCAACACCATTTTCCTCATCAACACAAAACAGAGCAGACTGACAGAGGAAAAATCCTCAACAGGTGTGAAGGTCACCCACCATCAAAAGGACAACTCAGCTCTTTCTTTCCTGACCCATTTTGTTTAACTAACCAGGCAAGTAGCAACAATCAGAATGATTGGTTCAGGCAAGTGGCGACAATCAGAAATGATTGGTCCAAAACTGGGAACACACAGTTTGTGTGTGATCACACCCACACATACTTGCATGCAAGTCTGCACACACAACTATTCATGCACACACACACACACTCACACACATATATACATGACTGGATAGCAGGCATTACACTGTATGCATTAGGGAAAGAACCACCCTGTTTACAGAATGACATGGCAACAAGAGTAATTTATTTAGATGAACATTCATATTTTCATAGGCTCAACTGGTGTTCGTTTGTTTCTATAGATGGGTTTTTATGTATCCACTAATTCCCCACCCCATCCCCCTGCCAGCTGGACACTGTCTTTTGTGGGAGGGTGTTTGGTTCTACCGTTGGGTTTTTATGTATCCACTTATTTTCTCCCGCAAACTGGACTTTGTTTTGTGGCAGGGTGCATGTCTGCGTTTCTGTAACTCATGAACGCTGACCAGGATTACATGATCTTTATCATGTATGCTTCATCTTCTGCATGCATGTTTGTACCCACAGAGGAAGTTTAAGCACTTGCTCAAGTGTTGACCTGGGACAACAGAAAAAAATATCCACCCTTTTAACCCTGCTGAATATTACAACAGTTTTTCGGTAAGCGTGCCAAACACACACACACACAAACACACACACACACACACACACACGTGTGTGTGCGTCGGCACACATTCACATGCATACAAAATCCAGAAACATGAATTTGTGAGATGCAATGACCAATCTTCCACTTTCTGACAATGAAATCAGCCGACTTGCTGTTGTACTTAATTACATTATTATTCTGTCACACAGTGTCCTACAGTAAAGACAAAAACAATACAGCAATCAGGGAAAAGCAAAATACAACAATTCGATACTCGGCTTACAGTCATCATTCAACACCAAACCCTGCAATAATCATTACGATCAATGTTGACACTGAGCACACAACATTAAAAATGCTGTCTGTTCAAGAACAAGGGGAGACAACAGAAAATGAATAAGTAGGAAGAAAGGGTGATCTCCCAATAACTTCTTTCTGTTAAAATTGAGGTATCCCAGCCAAGCAATGGAGAGACACACAAAATGGACAGGTGCAAACAGGAGAACAATGCTGTAAATTAAATAAAGAATACAGTATCACTGTTTGAGGAACAGTTACTGATACAACTACACATGAATACTTTAAAATTGAAAATCCAGGAATGTAATGTAAATGCTTTACACACACATTAATCAAACATAAAACCTTTCACTCTCTTCACTAGTAACAGTCACCACACACACACACACACACACACACACCAGACAGACTAAATTAAACTAGAATGGTGACCATATTAATGATTTTTTTTCTCCCCATTTTGGGGATATCTTTGAAGAGTGACACAGACATTAAGAACAAAACCATCAACATTTCAGTTAAGTGAATCACTCGCTAACAGGATTTTCTTACTGTAGAACTGCTCTCTGACACTTCTCACTGCTTGCTTTTAAAATGGACTTCGCTCTTCTGCGAACAAGCAAAACATCAATGATTCTGCACAGCATCCAATGTCTGTAGCCAGTGGGAAGGAAGCAGCATCTTGCCAGGTGATCTGGGAGAAAGATGACTTCTGTGCAACAGTCCATTGCCGCTCACTTCAACCCAAAGAAGGAATGGGGCATAACTCCCTGTTTCACTATCTTGTCATAACTTTCTGACAAACAGGATGATGCAAACACCAGTTTATGCAAACAACGCAAGTGAAAACGGTTTGATCAATGGTTTTGTCATGTTCTACCCCTATAGACCAGCTATGCAATGCCAGCAACAGATGGGTGACTCGGTAAACTATTCTTACCTTTGGGAAAACAGGGCAGAGCTCCAGAACTGGTTGCTCTACAGGCTGCACTCTCTTTTTCTTTTCCACTGTCAGTAAAAATATATATAAATTATAACACCGACTCACTTTGTTTACACAAGTGAGTCAAAAATGGTCAGAAAAAACAACACTGATATTACTTTCAATGTACTTAACATTAATAGTGGTAGCACATGTACTGGATCAAACAGTGATGTTATGTTGATGCTTAAACATGCACATTTCATTTTGTGTGCACACACACCTGCATGCACCTATGTTAACCCAGACTAATGTTCAAGCACACACATACACTACATAGAACACACTCATGCAAACACACACACACACAAACACACATGTATGTACACAGTCTGCAAAATCTGCAGGCTAATGAGTACATACAAAAAGAAACGTTCTGCTTCTGTGCGCATGGTACTTTCCATTGATATAATAATAGTTTCACATCAAACCCGGACCAAGGAAACTTCTTCACACAAGTTTTCCTCATTTCACATTAACCCCCAACCATATGCTTAAATGTTTACCTTAAATGGACAAAAGCATGGCACACTGTGATTAATGCATCAGTGTAAAACAGTTTGTGAGAAATGTGAGAACAAGATTTTGTATTGAAGTTACTTTATATTCTGAAGGGCCAGAACTTTTCTAGCATTTAGGAATTCTCAGTTTGATGAACCACAATGCATGCTTGATTAAAGTATCAGCTTTAAAGAAGTTAATCCACATTGCTACTGCAGATTGTGCATGTAAATTTGTGTCTGATTCATCATCTTTGTCTTCTTGTGTGTGTGTGTGAGTGTGTGTGTGTGTGTGTACGTGTGTGTGTGTGTGTGATTGTTGTGCATGCAGTTGTATGCCATCCTGTGTGCCTTTGAGATTGTGTGTGGTGAGAGAGAGAGTGTGCGTGTGATTGTTGTGCACAAAGTTGTATGCCATGCCTGTGAGATTGTGTGTGGTGTGAGTGTTTGTGTGTGTATTTGTGTGTGTGTGTGTGTGAGAGAGAGAGAGAGAGAGAGACTGTGTGTTTGTGCATGTGTGTGTGTGTGTGTGTGATATGCGAGTGTACTGTGTTTGCTAGTAAGCAAGTATAAGTGCATGTGTGAGCTCGAGAGAGTGAGTGTGTGTATGTGAGTGTCTTGTGTGTGTACATGTGTGCGTTTGACTGTGATTTGCCAGTAAAACTATGTTAATGTGACAACAAATACTTCATGATGATGTACAAGTGAAATTTAACTGAGTACCTGCAAAATGTATTTCCAAACATAGATCTCTGCATTCATGTGTTTATACACACATACACTCTCTCTCCAACAACATATGACAATAATTTTATAAGTCACTTTTGTATAATATACAGTACGGCAAAATATACTGGCATTTTCTGGTTTACTTTTTTGTTGTAGAATAAGCCTTTATTCATGACCTTTAGGGTTAATCTAATTCTGATTCACATGTGCACATAAAACAAACCTCACACATTCAGCTTACTCACTATGTTGTCAAATTCCTTTTCTCCTGTGCCGTCTTCAGCTTCAGTTTACTCAGGACTTGCCAGGCAGGAAAGAGATGGTGCCTACAGGCATTAAGATATCCAGCATTCTCAGAGGCACACTTTAGGACCCTCAGCAAATCTGTTCAATCAATATCAAACATTTTCAACATCAAGAAACTAATATGTGAAACAGAGTTAACAATTGTGTTTAAGGAGGGAAGTTGAATAAGACTTCATGCTTCTTTACATCCAGTCCTCAGGACAAAAACAAAAATAGATTCAAAGAAATATAAGAAATGCTGGGTAAGATCATACAAAATGAGACAGAGTACACACACACACACACACACACTCACAAATGGATGTATACACACATACTCTACCATGATAATACATGCACAATAAATACATGCAACATACATACATACATATATTTTCAAAGAGTCTGACGGTATGTAAATAGAGATAAAATCTTTATTTGTGAGGGTAACAGATAAGCAAGTAAACACTTGTTTTCAAATCTAGCCTATAGCCAAAAAGGGATGCATATAAGAAAAGGAAAGTATCCTTAACGGTCCTTAAACAAATACAGAAAGGAATGGAATGTTTCCATCTTGCAAAATTGCTGAAGTTATGTTCAACAAACAGACACCGAATTAATATTTGTAAATTACATCAAAAGACATAAATTGTCACAAATTACGAAACAGAGTTTTTGGAGCGCTTTAATCAAGTATACTGCAATATGTGTTTTCCATTTTGTCAGATACTTTTTAACAGAGAAAGATACATACAGAAAGAGAGAGATAGTGAGAGACAGACAGACAGACACACATACAGAGAGAGTGGGACACAGAGAGATAAGATGTGGAAACACATGGACAGGAGACATGGACAAATGATGTGAGTTAAAGGCAGTTTTGTGTTTGTTTTACAATTTATATGTAACAATGTTAATAGATAAAATGGAACACTTAATATTTCTTCCAAGTTTGTGTTTTGTTTGCCTGAGACATGATGATGTATGTCTGGTTGTCAGAATACAGACATGCCATTTCCAAATACCACACAAGCCCAAAACTGAAGTTTTATGTCTATGCAATAAAAAAAATTTTTATTTTTTTTTTATTTTTTTTTTTTTAAAGAAGATATTTTTGATAGCATAAAACAATAGCGTATGTGTCTTTCAAACACTAGTAACAAACATGATGAAGTTTTCAACAGAGTAAAGTCTGACAAGTTTACCAGCCCAATATGCCTCTGAAAGTCAGTTAAGACTGGGTCACAAAATATGCAGTTTTCAACATATTCCATGCACAGTAATCATAGCAATAGTCATTGAAATTAAGTCTGAGTTGTATTCATCAAATTCCATTAAGAGAAGTGCAGACATATTTTCACTCCTATTCATGAGAGGTCATACATGAAAACAAAAGTGAAGTCCATCTCCACATTATCGCAACCTTTACCCCACTTTCATGACGTCCATACAATCTTTGTCTTTCTGCAACTTTGAAAGACTTTTAGAAGACCTAAATGCTGCATACTGCATTTAAAATCATTGCCATACTGTCATACTATCATGGGATCGAAAAGGGTCTTCCATGGCTTTGATGTATATATATTCCCCAAAAGTCAAACAGTAGAAATGGTGTCTTCCTCTGTTCTGATGAACAGACATACATCATCGTGTCTCACACAAACAAAACACAGCACTTGAAAGAAATATTAGTTTTCTCATATTTTATCAATATTTTACATATAAAATGTACAAAACACACAGAACTGACATAAACTCGCAAGATTCATGCCACATTAATCAAGAGTTATCTTTGACCCAGATAAGAAAAAAGTCCAAGTAAAGTGCTATTACAGCATTTTATTTTTTGTAATATGGCATTCTGAATATGGAAAAATGGATACTGTAAAACCTGCCAAATAATGAATACTCACCCAGATCAGCACCAAAATTCCACAGATTATCACCATCCAACCATGTCCAACATCTGTAACAGTGACCTTCAACATGAATGTAACCATTGTCTATGTTTGGCTTTGAGATAACTGTTGTGTCTATACCTAGATACAAGGGAAATAACTACTATAAAGAGTCAAAGGTCACAGGAAGCGTGACGAGATATCTGGATCAAGATGGTGGATTAAACCGGTGTAACTATTATCAAGTGTCTGTGCAATTTGAATGGTAGCACATGATAACAACACCAACCATCCACGCATACATACACACAAGATACAGATAAGACAATGGCGACGAGTATAAACCTTCTAGATCGACCACAAGCGTTTGAAGCGGTAGGTGACGCACAAACTCAGCATCAAGTGGACTTCGTGGACAGAAGAGTTCGAAGCCTATGCAGACAGTGTTGGTTTATTTGTCAACGAGGACAGTACAGACAACGTGAAGCAACAGCGTAGAGCACTCTTGCTATATACGGCAGGCAAGGAGGTGAGAGACATTTTTGCATATCTTCCAGACAAAGGAACAGCAACAGAATATGATAAAGCAGTGACGGCGCTGACAAAACACTTCAAAGTGAAACCAAACAAGACATTTCAGCGACACCAGTTCAGAAAACTAACCCAGAATGACACGGAAACT
>JAAQRG010156016.1:2500-11640 GCA_011634625.1 Babylonia areolata
CCAAGTTTGACTGGAAAAATCGAAGTGAGCGTCTAGTCATTCGGGTGAGACGATAGATAGAGGTCCTCTGTGCAGCATGCACATCATTTCATTTCATTTTGCCCATCGCTGACCCCTCGCCATCGCACTCTGTTCTGGGCTGTTCTGGCCATTCCAGTCCAGTTGGTCCCTTGCTGCTTCAGCTCTGCCTCGGTATCTTGCCTCCAGCTGTTGCGAGGCCGGCCTCTCTTCCTCTTTCCCTGCGGGTTCCAGGTCAGGGCTACTCACGTTGTTGTCCTGGGTGTCAGAAGGGGAGTCCACCTTGCAGCTTCCTTTCGGCTTTCACTGCACCGCGTAATAAGTCTCCGGGACGGAGACCCTTCCTTGCCCAGGTGAATGTTTTGGTTCTTTGTCGTCGATGCTTCTGTAACTGGTCTTTTTTACAGGCAGGGTAGTTAACCCTACGCAAACCCCTTTATCCTCCGGGCGAGGTGGTCCTGCCTTAGTCGCCTCTTACGACCTGCATGGCAGGGCAGCGGGTCTGTTCTATCAGTGCCCAGCCCACAGGGCAAAGCAGGCACATGGCACACTGAAAAAAGAACCCATGTCAACATGGTGGTTGTCCTCTGGCAAAATTCAGTGTAAGAAATCCACTCTGGTAGGTACGCAGATACACATGCATGCACTCCAGGCCTAGCCAAGCGTGTTGGGTTACGCTGCTGGTCAGGCACCTGCCTAGCACGTGTGGTGTGGTGTGCATGGATTTGTCTGAGAGAGAGAGAGAATCTGAAACTGTAAAACAACAGTGCTCTGCGTAGAACAAAGGAGCTTTTGTTGTACGCTGGAGACACATTTGTTTTTTTAACTGATTAACTGATTGTATTTTTGTATTTGTATCACTCTTTTGTTACAACAGATTTCTCTTTGTGAAATTCGGGCTGCTCTCCCCAGGGAGAGCGGATCGCTACACTGACAGTGCCACCCATTTTGGGGGGTATTTTTTTTCTGCCTGCAATTTTATTTGTTTTCCTGTCGAAGTGGACTTTTCTACAGAATTTTTCCCAGGGACAACCTTTTTGTTGCTGTGGGTTCTTTTACGTGTGCTAAATGCATGCTGCACACGGGACCTTGGTTTATCATCTTAACTCAGTACGGCCAGTCCTCTCTTCTCCTCTACACAGACACCTCGAATGTCCAGTGGGTGTCTGAATGACCCAACCTTTAGCTTCCGTCGTCAGAATTGTGGTATTCTTTGTCAACATTCACCTCTTCAGTATAAGAGCCTTCCGCTTGTAATATTTTGATTGTGGTAATTGGGGAGAAACACTGTTAACGTTGTCTCTTTCGCCGTTCGTATGGAGAGAGTTAACCGAATGACTAGCATCCAGACCACCACTCAAGGTTGTGTGGAGGGGTAGAAAATACTGGTGACCGTGCCGTGAACTGAACCAGTGCACTCAGATTCTGTCGCTTCCTAGGCGGACGTACGCGTCACCTCTAGGCCATCACTCCACTGATTGACGTATTCCTGAGACTTTGAACACCATTTGTTTGTTAACTGATTCATTGATTTTGTTTGTTTTGTTAAACAAAGGAGTTTTGTTGTACTCTAGGCACCATTTGTTTGTTAACTGATTCATTGATTTTGTTTGTTTGTTAAAGACGGGCGCAATAGCCGAGTGGTTAAAGTGTTGGACTGTCAATCTGAGGGTCTCGGGTTCGAATCACGGTGGCGGCGCCTGGTGGGTAAAGGGTGGAGATTTTTACGATCTCCCAGGTCAACATATGTGCAGACCTGCTTAGTGCCTGAACCCACTTCCTGTGTATATGCAAGCAGAAGATCAAATACGCACGTTAAAAATCCTGTAATCCATGTTAGCGTTCAGTGGGTTATGGAAACAAGAACATACCCAGCATACACACCCCCGAAAACGGAGTATGGCTGCCTACATGGCGGGGTAAAAACGGTCATACACGTAAAAGCCCGCTCGTGTGCATACGAGTGAACGCAGAAGAAGTTTGTTTGTTAAACAGAGGAGGGTTGTTGTCTGCTGGACACACATCTGTTTGTTTAATTAATTGATTGCTGTATGTATACACCAGGCTCTGGACACCAAGGACCTGGCCGACGTCCACTCTCTGGTGAAGCCGGACGCTGAGAAATATTTCACTGAGCGACCGGGGAGCTCTGAGTCTGCCCCCAAACTACCTGCCCTGGCCGAGAGTGAGTGTGTGTGTGTGTGTGTTTGTGTTGAGTGTGTGTGTGTGTGTGTGAGTGTGTGTGTGTGTGTGTGTGTGTGTGTTTTCATGTTGAGTGTGTATGTGTGGTGTGTGTTTGTGTTGAGTGTGTGTGTGTGTGTTTGTGTATGTGTGTGTGTAGAGTGTGTATGTGTGTGTGTGGTGTGTGTGCGTGTGTAGTTTGCGTGCGTGTGTGTAGAGTGAGTGTGTGTGTGTGTGGTGAGTGTGTGTGTGTGTGTGTGTGTGTGTTTGTGTTGAGTGTGTGTGTGTGTGTGTGTGAGTGTTCGTGTTGAGTGTGTGTCTGTGTGTGTGTGGTGTGTGTATGTGTGTAGAGTGTGAACGTGTGTGTGTAGAGTATGTGTGTGTTGAGTGTGATATAACATGACATTTTTTTCTTTTTCTGTTTACTCGGTTTCAGGGGTGCAACTTGAGTGGGGTTTTTAGCTGCTGCTTTTTTTTATGTGCATGGCCCGTTTTTACCCTGCCATGTAGGCAGCCATGCACCGTATTCAGGGTTTTACATGCTGGGTGTATTTGTGTTTCCGTACCCCACCAGACTTTGACATGGATTGTGTTATCTGTATTATGTATATTTGATGGTTTGCACATGGATTGGCATCAAGGTTGTTCAGGCACTAACATGTCTGTACATATGTTCACTTGGGAGAATGGAAAAATTGTCTACCCACAACCCGCCATACACAGCTAGCCAGGATACGAACCCTGGACCTGAGAGGATTGAAGTTTCATCGCTGAACACCACTCACCTATTGCACCGTTTTGTTTCTGATGGCTGAGCGATCAGTGGATTGGCTGGTTGATGAAGCCCTGACCTGACGCATGGCTTGGTTTTATGTTGCAGCACTGCGGACAGCCTTTGACGAGAAATCGCTGTTCCCCAACTACATCCTGGACTTTGAGCGAAACATGAAGAACTATCACTCCATGATGCTGTCTGGCTCCCAGGTACGTCCTTCTTCTTCTTCTTCTGCATTCACTCGTATGCACACGAGTGGGCTTTTACGTGTATGACCGTTTTTACCCCGCCATGTAGGCAGCCATACTCCGTTTTCGGGGGTGTGCACATGCTGGGTATGTTCTGTTTCCATAACCCACTGAACGCTGACACGGATTACAGGATCTTTAACGTGCGTATTTGATCTTCTGCTTGCGTATACACACGAAGGGGGTTCAGGCACTAGCAGGTCTGCACATCTGTTGACCTGGGAGATCGTAAAAATCTCCGCCCTTTACCCACCAGGCGCCGTCACCGTGATTCGTAGCCGGGACCCTCAGATTGACAGTCCAACGCTTTAACCACTCGGCTAGTGCGCCCGTCCCAGCTATGGCCACTTTCATCCAGACTGTGTTGAGAATGGGAATAGAAGGGTGTTGCTGTATTGAGAATGGGAATAGAAGGGTGTTGCTGTATTGAGAATGGGAATAGAAGGGTGTTGCTGTATTGATTGAGAATGGGAATAGAAGGGTGTTGCTGTATTGATTGAGAATGGGAATAGAAGGGTGTTGCTGTATTGAGAATGGGAATAGAAGGGTGTTGCTGTATTGATTGAGAATGGGAATAGAAGGGTGTTGCTGCATTGAGAATGGGAATAGAAGGGTGTTGCTGGGTGTTGCTGTATTGAGAATGGGAATAGAAGGTTGTTGCTGTATTTAGAATGGGAATAGAAGGGTGTTGCTGTGTTGAGAATGGGAATAGAAGGGTGTTGCTGTATTGAGAATGGGAATAGAAGGTTGTTGCTGTATTGAGAATGGGAATAGAAGGGTGTTGCTGTATTGAGAATGGGAATTGAAGAGTGTTGCTGTATTGAGAATGGGAATGGAAGAGTGTTGCTGTATTGAGAATGGGAATCGAAGGGTGTTGCTGTATTGAGAATGGGAATCGAAGGGTGTTGCTGTATTGTGAGAATGGGAATCGAAGGGTGTTGCTGCGTTGAGAATGGGAATTGAAGAGTGTTGCTGTATTGAGAATGGGAATGGAAGAGTGTTGCTGTATTGAGAATGGGAATCGAAGGGTGTTGCTGCGTTGAGAATGGGAATCGAAGGGTGTTGCTGTATTGAGAATGGGAATCGAAGGGTGTTGCTGTATTGAGAATGGGAATGGAAGGGTGTTGCTGTATTGAGAATGGGAATGGAAGAGTGTTGCTGTATTGAGAATGGGAATAGAAGGGTGTTGCTGTGTTGAGAATGGGAATTGAGGGTGCTGCTGTATTGAGAATGGGAATAGAAGGGTGTTGCTGTATTGAGAATGGGAATCGAAGGGTGTTGCTGCGTTGAGAATGGGAATTGAAGGGTGCTGCTGTATTGAGAATGGGAATGGAAGAGTGTTGCTGTATTGAGAATGGGAATCGAAGGGTGTTGCTGCGTTGAGAATGGGAATTGAAGGGTGCTGCTGTATTGAGAATGGGAATGGAAGAGTGTTGCTGTATTGAGAATGGGAATAGAAGGGTGTTGCTGTATTGAGAATGGGAATAGAAGGGTGTTGCTGTATTGAGAATGGGAATAGAAGGGTGTTGCTGTGTTGAGAATGGGAATAGAAGGGTGTTGCTGCGTTGAGAATGGGAATGGAAGAGTGTTGCTGTATTGAGAATGGGAATCGAAGGGTGTTGCTGCGTTGAGAATGGGAATCGAAGGGTGTTGCTGTATTGTGAGAATGGGAATAGAAGGGTGTTGCTTAATGCTGAGGGAAGTGGGAGGTGAAATCAGGTGAGGTAGCAATGCAACGTCCTTTAAATGAATGGAAGGTGTGTGATGTGGGGTGTGTGTGTGTGTGTGTGTGTGTGTGTATTGTGTGGGTGTAAGATGTAGAAAACAGTACAGAGGTTGACTTGTATCCAGCAACTCATGGTCCTATAAAGTGCGATACACACATGTACACATGTGGACACGTGTCTCCCCATCTTCCCTGTACTCACCTTCCCATTTTCACTCAGGACAGAAGTCCTTCACGCTCTGTCCATCACAGGCATTCACATTGTCCTTCACCGCTCTGTCCGTCACAGGTATTCATGTAGTCCTTCACCGCTCTGTCCATCATGGGCATTCACATAGTCCTTCACCGCTCTGTCCATCACAGGCATTCACGTAGTCCTTCACTGCTCTGTCCATCACTGGCATTCATGTAGTCTGTCACCGCACTGTCCATCACTGGCATTCATGTAGTCCTTCACCGCTCTGTCCATCACTGGCATTCACATAGTCCTTCAACGCTCTGTCCATCATTGGCATTCATGTAGTCCTTCACCGCTCTGTCCATCACGGGCATTCACATAGTCCTTCACCGCTCTGTCCATCACGGGCATTCACATAGTCCTTCACCGCTCTGTCCATCACGGGCATTCACATAGTCCTTCACCGCTCTGTCCATCACGGGCATTCACATAGTCCTTCACTGCTCTGTCCATCACTGGTATTCACATAGTCCTTCATCGCTCTGTCCATCACAGGCATTCACATAGTCCTTCACCGCTCTGTCCATCACATCTCTGTCCATCACTGGCATTCATGTAGTCCTTCACTGCTCTGTCCATCACTGGCATTCACATAGTCCTTCACCGCTCTGTCCATCACAGGCATTCATGTAGTCCTTCACTGTTCTGTCCATCACAGGCATTCATGTAGTCCTTCACCGCTCTGTCCATCACAGGCATTCATGTAGTCCTTCACTGCTCTGTCCATCACAGGCATTCATGTAGTCCTTCACCGCTCTGTCCACCACAGGCATTCATGTAGTCCTTCACCGCTCTGTCCATCACAGGCATTCATGTAGTCCTTCACTGTTCTGTCCATCACAGGCATTCATGTAGTCCTTCACTGCTCTGTCCATCACAGGCATTCATGTAGTCCTTCACCGCTCTGTCCATCACAGGCATTCATGTAGTCCTTCACCGCTCTGTCCATCACAGGCATTCACATAGTCCTTCACCGCTCTGTCCATCACGGGCATTCACATAGTCCTTCACCGCTCTGTCCATCACGGGCATTCACATAGTCCTTCACCGCTCTGTCCATCACAGGCATTCACATAGTCCTTCACCGCTCTGTCCATCACTGGCATACACATAGTCCTTCACCGCTCTGTCCATCACAGGCATTCACATAGTCCTTCACCACTCTGTCCATCACTGGCATACACATAGTCCTTCACCGCTCTGTCCATCACAGGCATTCATGTAGTCCTTCACCGCTCTGTCCATCACTGGCATACACATAGTCCTTCACCGCTCTGTCCATCACAGGCATTCACATAGTCCTTCACCACTCTGTCCATCACTGGCATACACATAGTCCTTCACCGCTCTGTCCATCACAGGCATTCATGTAGTCCTTCACCGCTCTGTCCATCACTGGCATACACATAGTCCTTCACCGCTCTGTCCATCACAGGCATTCACATAGTCCTTCACCACTCTGTCCATCACTGGCATACACATAGTCCTTCACCGCTCTGTCCATCACAGGCATTCATGTAGTCCTTCACCGCTCTGTCCATCACTGGCATACACATAGTCCTTCACCGCTCTGTCCATCACTGGCATACACATAGTCCTTCACCACTCTGTCCATCACAGGCATTCACATAGTCCTTCACCGCTCTGTCCATCACAGGCATTCATGTAGTCCTTCACCGCTCTGTCCATCACAGGCATTCACATAGTCCTTCACCGCTCTGTCCATCACTGGCATTCACATAGTCTTTCACTGCTCTGTCCATCACGGGCATTCATGTAGTCCTTCACCGTTCTGTCCATCACAGGCATTCATGTAGTCCTTCACTGCTCTGTCCATCACAGGCATTCATGTAGTCCTTCACCGCTCTGTCCATCACTGGCATTCACATAGTCCTTCACCGTTCTGTCCATCACGGGCATTCATGTAGTCCTTCACCGCTCTGTCCATTACGGGCATTCATGTAGTCCTTCACCGTTCTGTCCATCATGGGCATTCACATAGTCCTTCACTGCTCTGTCCATCACGGGCATTCACATAGTCCTTCACCGCTCTGTCCATCACGGGCATTCACATAGTCCTTCACTGCTCTGTCCATCATGGGTATTCACATAGTCCTTCACCGTTCTGTCCATCATGGGCATTCACACTGTCTTTCTGTTCTTGTGCCCTTGCCTTCTTCCTTCTTCTTCTTCTCTGTCTCTGTCTTTCCCTCTGTTGATTTTTTTCTTCACCACAGGTTCATTCTCTTTACTGTTCTTAAACCATGCTTATTCTTTAGGTCTGTTTTGTTGAAATTCACACATGGTCAGTTTCAGACTTCCAGCTGTGAAGAATTCACACATGGTCAGTTTCAGACTTCCAGCTGTGAAGAATTCACACATGGTCAGTTTCAGACTTATAGCTGTGAAGAATTCACACATGGTCAGTTTCAGACTTATAGCTGTGAAGAATTCACATATGGTCAGTTTCAGACTTATAGCTGTGAAGAATTCACATATGGTCAGTTTCAGACTTGTAGCTGTGAAGAATTCACACGTGGTCAGTTTCTGACCCGTAGCTGTGAAGAATTCACATATGGTCAGTTTCAGACTTGTAGCTGTGAAGAATTCACATGTGGTCAGTTTCTGACCCGTAGCTGTGAAGAATTCACACGTGGTCAGTTTCTGACCCGTAGCTGTGAAGACATCCATCACACGTATGTACTTGTGTCAGGAAAGGACTTTGAGATTCACTCCTTGTCTTGTTTATCTTCATTGTGACGGGCGCAACAGCTGAGTGGTGAAAGCTTTGGAAAACGGATTATGACTGCATACATTGTGGGAGTAAAAACGGTCATGCACGCAAAAGCCCACTTGCCTCAGTTTCAGTTCAGATTCAGTTTTCTCAAGGAGGCATCACTGCGTTCGGACAAATCCATGTACGCTACACCACATCTGCTAAGCAGATGCCTGAGAGCAACATAGCTCAACGCGCTTGTTAGGCCTTGAGCGCATGCATATATATTTGTGTACCTATCAGAGTGGATTTCTTTTGACATAATTTTACCAGAGGACAACACTCCTCATGGGTTCTTTGTCAGTGCGTCAAGCGCGAGCTGCACACGGGACCTCGGTTTTCTGTCTCATCCGAAAGACTAGATGCTCAGTCCGATTTTCCAATCAAACTTGGGAGAAAGGGCGAGAGCGGGATTCAAACCCCCACCCTCACGGACTCTCTGTATTGGCAGCTGAGCGTCTGTACCATTCTGCCACCCTTCCTCCACTTGCCTATATGAGTGAGCTTGAGAATTGCAGCCTGTAAAGGGAGAAGAAGAAGAAGAAGAGGAAGATTCTGTAACTGTGATGTATCGTGACGTGTTCCAAATAAAACACAGTGAACCCCAACACACTTAACACCGTTGCGGTCCATGTGCGCGTGTTGCAGCAGAAGCCAAAGAACCTGAGGACCAGCCTGCAGAACATCGGCATGCAGATGGGGCAGCTGGGGGGGCCTCCGCGTATCCCGCAATCCCCCAGGAAGAGCATCAAGCCCAGCGGCGGTCTGTCCTTCAAGCTGAAACCCATCCCACAAACCCGCAAGAGCTCCGTGTCCACCCACGTGGAGTGAGGGCCTCTGTCAGTTTCGGGAGAGGGAGAGGGGTGTCGGGGTTTTGGGGGGGTGGGGGTGGGAAATCTTGCTCCTTGCCACACTGGAGTCTGAAGCTTGGACACTGACATCCCCCAAAGACAGTTGACTTCCTTGCTGTATCCAGCAAGTAACGGACACAGTGGCGGGGTTTGGGTGGGGGGATGGGGTGGGGGGTGGGGGGTGATGACCTTGCCCCTTGCCACACTGGAGGCTGAAGCTTGGACACTGACATCCCCCAAAGACAGTTGACTTCCTTGCTGTGTCCAGCAAGTAACAGACACAGTGGCGGGGTTTGGGTGGGGGGATGGGGTGGGGGGTGGGGGGTG
>JAAQRG010156019.1:5000-11643 GCA_011634625.1 Babylonia areolata
CCTCTACCCATTCAGTCCAATGCACGCTCGTATCTCTCCAGCAGTACAGATGGGTTTGGCTGACACCGCTGTAAAAGAAGCAGGTGTTTAAACAATTATTTCGTGAAAAGGGAGCGGGGCGCACGCAGACACTGTGCGTATACACAGCCCTCACTCCCATCCTCATTTCCACACCTGAACATACTTAAACCTCCATTGACCCGCTCTTTACGACTTCCCGCCGCCTCCAACGGCTGGCCGAATCCCACTCAACGTCACTTCCTGTGGTGCGGGACTTCCTTGAACAGGGGAAGATAACTTGCCACTCTTGCTTGTTGCACCGCCGCGAAAACAGCTAAAAGACAGGGCGGTTGCGTGGTGAGAAGGTGTTCATTGCTGGTTGATCAGTGGGTTTCTGCTTCCGCGCCTGTTTGTCGCGTTTTTTCAGCGTGTGTGGATGCACGCTTTCATTCACCTAACAGTTTGCCATGCGCACATTCGCGATCGCGAGCCTTCACATACTCGGACCAAGGTACATAAGTACTCTTTATCACCCTCCTCGCATTCGTAAGGTAGTATGCATGACATCATGGAGGAATAGACAAGATCGCATCATGGCTTGATATGGACTTTATACGTGTCATGGCTTCATATGAACAGACACGTGCCATGGCTTCATATGAACACACACGTGTCATGGCTTCTTATGAACACACACGTGTCATGGCTTCATATGGATACACACGTGTCATGGCTTCATATGGGATTGATGTCATGGCTTTATTCATACGCACACGTGTGATGGCTTCATATGAACAGACACATGTCATGCTTCATATGGATTTGATACGTGTTATGGCTTCATGTGAATTAATACGTGTCATGGCTTTATACAGTCACACACGTGTCATTTATTCACATAGTCACGTGCCATGGCTTCATATGGACAGACACATGTCAGAGCTTCAAATAGCCAGTTTCGTGCCACAACTTGATATGGCCAAATGCTGATTATGGCTTCATTATTCTGGTCATGATACGTTTTCATGTCTTCATATGAACAAAAACATTGACAAGGCTTCATGTTGTCATGATGCGTGCCACATCTTCAAATGGACAAATGCTTGTCATGGCTCCATGTGAACAGATGCATGTCAAGGCTTCATATTGGCGGACGACGTTTCATGGTTTCGTATGGATAAAAAATACGTGTCATGGCTTGATATAGAAAGACACACTCCATGGTTTTATTTAGACAGGAGCGTGCCGCAACTTGATATGGACAAATGCTTCTCATGGTTTCATATGGACACATACATGTCATGGATTCGTATGGACAGATACATGCAATTGACCCACATGTTATTGATTCATATGGACCTCATATGTGTCATGACTTCAAACAAACAGACACGTATCATAGCTTCATATGGACTTGATACGTGTCATGGCTTTGTACAGTCACACACGTGTCATTTATTCACAAAGACACGTGTCATGGGTTTATACAGTCACACACGTGTCATTTATTCACAAAGCCACGTGTCATGGCTTCATATGGACATACACATGTCAGAACTTCAAATAGACAGGTTCGTGCTACAATTTAATGTGGACGAATGCTGATTATGGCTTCATGATTCTGGTCATGATACGTTTTCATGGCTTCGTGTGAACAAAGATATGTCATGGCTTCATGACATATTGTGGTAATATGTGTCATGGATACACATGAACAGATGCGTGCCACATCTTCAAAGGGACAAATGTTTGTCATTACTCCACACGGGCAGATGCATGTCAAGCCTTCATATTGGCGGACGACAGTTCATTGCTTTACGATAACGGACATGATACATTTCTTGGTTTTATATGGTCAAATACGTGCCATGGCTTAATATAGAAAGACACATTCCATGGCTTCATTTAGACAGGCGCGTATTACAACTTAATATTGACAAATGCTTCTCGTGGTGTCATATGGACATATATATATATATATATATATATGTCATGGACAGATACATGCAATTGATCCATATTGACAGGTACATGTCATGGATTCGTATGGACCTGATATGAGTTATAGCTTCAAACGAACAGACACGTATCATAGCTTGATATGAACAGGCACTTGTCATGACTTCATATGGACATCACATGTCTTGGCTTCATATGGACAGACATGGGTCATGGCTTCAGATGGACAATAACGGGTCATGGCTTCAAATGGGCAGACACGTGCCATGACTTCATATAGACAGCTACATCTCATGGCTTCAATGGACAAACCCCACGTCAGGGAAACATGGTCAGTGCACAGGAACACCGCGCGTCTCAGCACATTTGACGTGTTAGATAACGTGCATGGAGTTGCCCTGTTTATATGCTTGCGGTTGAGTGTCCATGTTCCACAGTCATACAGGAAGAATGTGAGGATTTCAGAGATGAACACTTTGCAGAGAGGTGAACATATCCTCCTGTAGTCTTCCTAGAACCTGGCTGATTTTTCTGGATGCTTGCGGCAATCTCTTTATCCCTGAAATGGTACTGCCATTTTTTTCCCCAGTGTGTCTCAGCCTTCAGTTTTCTGCCTGCCTTCAATAGTGATGCTGTCTGGTGCTGGGTGGAAGAGAACTACTATAATTGTCGGGCATAAACGCTTTAATGCTTTAGATACTTATTGGTAAACGTCTGACGATGGTTCCTTGGTGATCCACAAGAACGTACATTGTCATCGACATTCAGTCCCTCAGTAATGAGTCGATCCAGTGTCTTTGTCCTTGTGGTAAGAAGCATGCACGCACGCATACGCGCGTGCACGCACGCACACACACACACACACACACACACACACACACACACTCACTTTCAAAATGGTATGGACAACAGCTAGTTGTCAGAGACTGAATTACAAAACCTGGTTAAAAAACAACAAAACAAACACAGGGCTGGGATAGTTTACCTTTCGCGTCAGTTGCCATTTACAGTTTGAGGGTCAACAACTTGGAAGTTTGCATTTCGGTGCGAAGTAACCCCAACTACTGGTGCAAAGCCTCACCAAGGTAAGTGGGAAAGGTATGTTTTTCACGACGCTGACGCTTTGTGAAGTGTTTGGAGAAGGGCTGGGCGAGAGAAAATATTTTGCTGATGACCTTTTTTCTGGTGGGAGGAATCGCGTTGAAACGTTGACGCCTACAGGTTCTCTGAAAAATTCCTCCTCCTCTCATTCTGCCTCGGCTGCAAAGGTATCACTACTGATGTCCATTCATACTGATGACGGGGGCAATAGCCGTAAGGCTGAAGCGTTGAATTTTACATTTGAGGGTCCTACCCCGAACTTATTTTCCTCTCGATTGTTTATCATTAATGTTATTGTCATTATTATTATCATTTTACTTTTTATTTATTATTTTTTCCCCTGAGTACCATAGCACATATCACGTAAGTGCATAGTGACGTCATTAATGACGTCATCGAGAGAAGGAAAATAACTCAGGAAGGCTGAAAATTCACAGTTTATCTAGAGTGGTATATCTCCCGACCATTTTTCAGTTTTCGGCTAATTGTTTTTGAATATTGTTTTACGTTTGGAAACACTGAAACACCACTTTATACTGATTTCCCCCTGCCACTGAGGGGGGTTTGAAACTGCTTATTCATTTATCTGCATGCTTTCATTTACGTTAAAGAGACAGGGAGGGTGAACAAAGGATTTGTTCGTTGTCTTTAACGTCCAACCAATTTCCCCACCCTCTCGGAATCTGTCTGCCAGTCCTGCCAGTACCGGCATCCTGCTTCCTGTCCGGCAGGTGGCAAGTGTCAGCACTGGGATGCAATGGGAAGAAAGGTGTTGGGGTGGGAGCTGGGGGGGCTGGGGGTGGGGAAGGAGGGGTGACATTTTTCGGACAACGCCTCACTGCCGTGGATGGCTGTCAGACGACACGTGCAGTCATTGGCCCTGGCACGTATTGCACGCCATGCACGTGCATCCAGGTGACTCGGTAAGCCTGCGCGAAAAAGAGGCAGTGAGGGGACGGTAGGGGGGGGGGGAGGAGGGAGGGGGGCATTTTGCCCTTCTTTTTCTTTCACGTTCATGGGCTACAAATCCCACGTTCATTCGTTTGAACCAGTGGGCTTTTACGTCAATGGCAGCTCTTTACTCGCGCATGCAGGCAACCATACTCCGTTTTCGGGAGTGATGCTCTCCTCCAGGACAGACAGAATGAGAGAGAGAGGGAGAGGGAGGAAGGGAAGAGATGGGAGGGGGTGGTGTTGGCGGGGAGAGTGGTTTATTCGTTGATGTTGACGTGGTGTTAAAAAAGCGGGTAAACACATACACACACACACACACACACACACACACACACACACTCTCTCTCTCTCTGTGTCTGTCTTTCTGTCTGCCTCTCTCTGTGTTGTGGTTTGGTGCTAGAGTAGCTGGGGCAAGTATAAAAAACAACAACTGGCTAATAGAATACAATAATGTGAATCGTCGTAAAATAGTGGTTCACTGTCACTGTCATTTTCTGTCTGTGGTTCTGTAATGTCAAATATGTGTTGGGCTTTTATAGGTGATGATCAGTTTTTTTCTTTGTCGGTTTCCTCGTACGCATCAAGCTGTCTAGTGACAATCATTGCACATCACGATACATGTCTTGACTGAATTAACTCACTCAGTACGGCCAGTCCTCTCTTCTCCTCTACACAGACCCCTCGGATGTCCAGTGGGTGTCTGAATGACCCAACCTTTAGCTTCTGTCGTCAGAACTGTGGTATTCTTTGTCAACATTCACGTCTTCAGTATAAGAGCGTTCCGCTTGCAATATTTTGATGATGGTAATTGGGATGAAACGCTGTTCACGTCGTCTCTTTCGCCGTTCGTATGGAGAGAGTTAATCTTTCTGAAACTCAGGCAACCGTAGTGGGTAAAATGGACGGTGCGCATGGGTAGACTGGAGATAACAACGCTACCAAGCTTGCTAATTTCCAAACGTTTAAGGGGTAACACAGTCCTGTATTACAGAGTGCAAAGTCACCCCATATCACATAGCGTTTTGCTCACTTGGAACTCGTGTTTTCTGCTCCAGCGCCAAACTTAAAGCGTGGAAAAGGCAGAGGCATGTGATACACACACGCACTCAAGCATGTTTTCGCAAACGCACACACACATTCACAGACACAGAGAGTGAGAGATAATGATTCCGGTTGTTGCTGGGGTTTTTTTATTATTATTTTGTTGTTGTTGTTGTTTTTTGTTTTAATCTCCAAAACAACAAAAGTAGTGCAAAATGGAGTGTTCGAGGCACACACACACACACACACACACACACAGGATTAGATAGCAAAACATTATTCTCTGCTAACAGCGTGATAAATGATTCTATCGGGTGAAATGTAATTTCAGTAACTAACTCCCACCCCTTAAAACAGAGAGTTAAACTAAAGAACCCAGGTCTATAAACGTCCTCATGCTTGACCCCTTGCGAGCACCTAACAAAATCACCAAACCTAGCTCCACTTCTGATTTTCCTTCTTCTTTCTGTTACACGACCAACATCGACTTGCCGATGACTCTGGTGTGGTTCATGCATGCTGGGTATTTTCGTGTCTCTATAACCCACCGAACACTGACGTGGGTTATAGGATCTTATACGTGCGTATTTCATCTTCTGCGTGCGTATACACACTAAGGAGGTTCAGGCACAAGCAAGTCTGCACATATATTGACCTAGGAGATCGGAAAAATCTCCAGTTCTGATTCAGCTTTGACATCTTATGTAGTTTCGACACGCATGGAGTGTACCTTTCATAACCATTTCTAATGAGAATTACCTCTTACGTTTTACGTTTGAGATTAAATCAAAGGCCTCTTAGAAATCGACAAATGCCACATAAAATTTACGTTTGTTTGAAAATTGTGTCTGAACAGAAGCCAGTAGTGCATTGTCACCGATTGTTCTGCAATCCTTATTTTTTAAACCTGCCTGATATTCACCCGCAATACTATTTAATCCAGTCCATTCTGCTAGTCTTTATAATTGATTGCCGAGGGAAATTCCGCTACCAATCCAACATTCATGCAAGAAGCAATGAATACTTCAAAAGACAGCATCTGCATTTTCTGCTTTGATCAGTTTTAAAACTCAAAAGCTTTGCGTTCTCTTGCCTTTGATTTTAAAATAAAACAATGAAATGTAATATATTCCCCTTCTTTATGGGACGATTTCGTAAATCAGGCTTTGAATAAGATAATTTGTGTATTTTACCACCCAGTAAGATTTAAGAAATAAAACAGAGAAAAAAGTTTGGGGATTCTTTTTTATGGGGGCTGATCTTACTTCATTTTGGTATTTATGTCTGTGTACATGCCTTTAAAAAAAAAAAAAAAAAAAAAAAAAAGTCCTTCCGCCGAGTCTCGTTGGCGGAGGAAGAAAAATAGGTCTTTGAGCGTTAAAAGCCGTGTTGCCGCGTCAGTCGTTGTGAGGGTGTCAAGAGTAACAGCCCTTAGCGCGCGTTTCCGACACGCTCAATTGAGCCGAGAACATACAAATCACCAGACTTACCCCCCCTTCCCTGCTTATTCAGCAGCGACTTCCTCAAAACGTTTCTCAAGGCTTGGTAAGGAAAGGGGGTGGGGGGGAGTAGGAGGGGTGCAAGTGAA